>QANY01009900.1:0-12719 GCA_003255025.1 Datisca glomerata
GAGAGAGAAAGAGAGGGAGAGAGACCGAGAGAGACGGAGAGAGGGTGAAAGAGGGGAGAAAAAGATAGATAGATAGAGAGAGAATAGGGGTGAGGGCAATAGATAGAGAGTGAGAGAGAGAGATAGAGTGATGGAGGGGGAGAGAGAGATAGAGAGGGAGACAAAGCGAGAAAGGGAGAGAGAGAGGGAGAGGGAGGGAGAGATAGAATGAGTGAGAGAAAGGGGGATAGAGGGCGATAAATGAGAGAGAGGGGGAGAGGGAGGGAAAGGGGGAGAGTGAGAGAGGAAGAGATAAAGATAGAGAGAGAGACGGAGAGAGAGAGATATAGAAAGATAGAGAGAGATAGAGGGAAAGAGGGGGGAGAAAGGGAGTGGGAGAGAGGGAGAGAGATAGAGGAAGGGACGGAGAAAGAGTGAGAGAGGGGGAAAAGGAGAGAGAGATAAATAGATAGATAGATCGATAGATAGAGAGATAGATAAATGAATAGATAGAGAGAGTTGAAAGAGAGAGGGAGAGAGGGAGCAAGAGATGGGGAGAGACAGGGGAAAAGAGAGAGAGTGTGTGAGAGAGACGTGGGGCGAGAGCTAGAGAGAGCGAGAGAGAGAGGGAGAGAGAGGGAGGGAGAGAGAGGGAGAGGGAGGGGGAGAGAGAGAGCGGGAAGGAGAGATGGAGAATGAGGGGTGAGAGAGAGCGAGAAAAGGGAAGAGAATGGAAAGAGAGATAGATAGAGAGAGAGAGAGAGGTAGAGAGAGATAGAGAGGAGAAAGAGAGCGAGAGAGAGAGCGAGAGAGATAGTGAGACGGTGGGGAGAGAGTAGGATCAAGAGGAGAGAGAGGAGAGAGAGAGGGAGAGAGAGGGAAAGACAGGGGGAACAGAGAGAGAGAGTGAGAGAGAGAGGGAAAGACAGGGGGAACGGAGAGTGAGAGTGAGAGAGACGGTAGGAGAGAGATAGAGAGAGCGAGAGAGAGAGGGGGAGAGAGAGAGGGAGGGAGAGAGAGGGAGAGAGAGGGGGTGAAAGAGAAAGGGAGGGTGCGATGGAAAATGAGAGAGAGAGGGAGGGAGAGATGGAGAATGAGAGAGAAAGAGAGAGAGTGAGAGAGACGGGGGAGAGAGATAGAGAGAGCGAGAGAGAAGGAGGGAGAGATGGAGATTTAGAGAGAGAGAGCAAGAAAGAGAGAGAGAAGGAGAGAGCGAGGAAATGGGAGAGAAGGGAGAGAGAGATAGAAAAATAGATAGATAGATAGATAGAGAGAGAGCGGGAGAGAGAGATAGAGAGGAGAGAGAGCGGGAGAGAGAGAGAAGGTGGGGAGAGAGAGAGCGGGAGAGAGAGAGCGGGAGAGAGAGAGAAGGTGGGGATAGAGAGAGCAAAAGAGAGACCGAGAGAGAGGGGGAGAGATGGATATATAGAGATACAGAGGGGGGAAGGAGAGAGAGGTAGCGAGAGAAAGAGAGAGGGGGAGAGAAAGAGAGGGAGAGAGAGATGGAGATGAGAGAGTGAGTAAGAGAGCGAGGGAGAGAGAGAGTGTGAGAAAGAGAGAGTGAGAGATAGGGATAGACGAGAGAGAGAGAGAGAGAGATTGAGAGAGAAGGAGAGATTGAGAGGGGGGAGATAGATAGATAGAGAGTGAGAGAGGAAGAGTGTGAGAGGGAGAGAGAGCGCGTGGGAGAGAGATAGAGATCGAGAGAGATAAAGAGATAGAGGGAGAGACAGAGAGAGAGAGAGGAGTGAGAGAGAGAAGTGGGAGAGAGAAAGAAACACAGAGTGAGAGGAAGGGAAAGAGGGAGAGAGAAATAGACATATATGTATATATATATATATAGAGAGAGAGAGAGAGAGAGAGATTGATAGATAAATAGAGACAGAAGAGGGAAAGAGAGAGAGAGAGGGAGAAGAAAGAGAGAGAAAGGGGGATATAGGGAGGGTGCGGGAGTAAGAGACAGAGGGAGAGGGGGAGAGTGAGAGAGGGAGAAGGACAGGGAGAGAGATAGATAGATAAATAGACATAGAGTGTGAGAGAGAGGTAGAGAATGAGAGAGAGAGAGAGAGCGAGAGAGAGAGAGGGGAGAAAGTATGTGGGGGAGAGAGATAAATAGAGGGGAACAGCGTGGGAGAGGGACATAAGAGAGAGAGAAAGTGAGAGAAAGAACCAAGAGAGAGAGAGAGAGATTGATAGATATATGAAGATAGAGAGACAGAGACAGAGACAGAGAGAGGAGAAGAGAGATTGAGAGAGAGAGATACAAGTGAGAGAGAGAGCAAGAGAGAGATGGAAAGGGAGAGAAGGAGGGAGATAATAGATAGATAGATAGAGAGAGAGAGAGAGAAGTAGAGAGAGGTAAAGAGAGAGTGCGAGAGAGAAAGAAAGAGAGAGAGTGAGAGAGAGAGATAGAGAGGGTGAAGAAAAAGAGAGAAATTGGGATAGAGGGCGGTAAATGAGAGAGAGGGGGAGAGGGAGGGAGAGGGGGAGAGTGAGAGAGGAAGAGATAAAGAGAGAGAGAGAGGGAGAGAGAGAGATATAGAAAGATAGAGAGAGACAGAGGGAAGGAGGGGGGAGAAAGGGAGTTGGAGATAGGGAGGGAGATAGAGGAAGGGACAGAGAAAGAGTGAGAGAAGGGGGAGAGGAGAGAGAGATAAATAGATAGATAGATCGATAGATAGAGAGATTGATAAATGAATAGATAGAGAGAGTTGAAAGAGAGAGGGAGAGAGGGAGCAAGAGAGCGGGAGAGACAGGGGAAAAGAGAGAGTGTGTGTGAGAGAGACGTGGGGAGAGAGATAGAGAGAGCGAGAGAGAGAGGGAGAGAGAGGGAGGGAGACAGAGGGAGAGAGAGGGAGGGAGACAGAGGGAGAGATGGAGAATGAGGGGTGAGAGAGAGAGCGAGAAAAGGGGAGAGAATGGAAAGAGAGATAGATAGATCGATAGAGAGAGAGAGAGAGCGGTAGAGAGAGATAGAGAGGAGAAAGAGAGCGAGAGAGAGAGAGCGAGAGAGATAGTGAGACAGTTGGTAGAGAGTAGGATCAAGAGGAGAGAGAGGAGAAGAGAGAGGGAGAGAGAGGGAAAGACAGGGGGAACAGAGAGAGCGAAAGAGAGAGGGGGAGAGAAAGAGAGGGAGAGAGAGATGGAGATGAGAGAGTGAGTAAGAGAGAGAAGGAGAGAGAGAGAGTGAGAGAGAGAGAGTGAGAGAGAGGGATAGACGAAAGAGAGAGAGATTGAGAGAGAAGGAGAGATTGAGAGGGGGGAGATAGATAGATAGATAGAGAGAGAGAGAGGGGAAGAGTATGGGAGGTAGAGAGAGAGCGTGGGAGAGAGATAGAGATCGAGAGAGATAAAGAGATAGAGGGAGAGACAGAGTGAGAGGAGTGAGAGAGAGAAGTGGGAGAGAGAGAAAGAAACACAGAGTGAGAGGAAGGGAAAGAGGGAGAGAGAGAAAGAAATAGACATATGTATATATATATATATATAGAGAGAGAGAGAGAGAGAGAGAGAGAGAGATTGATAGATAAATAGAGACAGAATAGGGAAATAGAGAGAGAGGGAGAATGAGAGAGAAAGAAAGATAGATAGATAAATAGAGAGAGAAGGGGGGAGACACAAAGACAGAGAAATAGAGAGAGAGAGGGGGAGAATGAGAGAGAAAGAAAGATAGATAGATAAATCGAGAGAGAAGGGGGGAGACACAAAGACAGAGAAATAGAGAGAGAGAGTGGAGAGAGAGTGTGTGTGTGTGTGAGAGAGAGACTGTAAGAGAGGGAGAAATATAGAGCAAGAGAGAGGAGAGAGAGAACATGAGAAAGTGAAGCAGAGAGAGCGAGAGAGAGAGCAAGAGCGAGAGACTATAAGAGAGGGAGAAATAGAGAGCGAGAGAGAGGAGAGAGAGAACATGAGAAAGTGAGGCAGAGAGAGCGAGAGAGAGAAAGATAGTGAGAGAGAGAGAAGGAGGCAAAAAGGGAGAGATAGATAGATAGTGAGAGAGAGAGCGAAAGAATGAGAGAGCGGGAGAGAGAGAGCAAGAGCGAGAGAAAGAAAGGGAGGGAAAGAGGGAGAGATAGATTGATAGTTAGAAAGAGAGAGAAAGGGGGATAGAGAGAGGGTAAGGGAGTAAGAGACAGAGGGAGAGGGGGAGAGGGGGAGTGGGACAGAGGGGGAGAGAGAGGGAGAGAGTGTGAGTGAGTGAGAGTGAGAGTGTGAGTAAGGGAGAGAGGGGTGCAAGAGAAAGAGAGAGAGCGGGGGATGAAGGGAGAGTGAGAGAGGGGATGAAGGGAGAGTGAGAGAGGGGATGAAGGGAGAGTGAGGGAGAGGGAGAGGAGAGAGAGATAAATAGATAGATAGATCGATAGATTGATAGATAGACAAATAGGTAGAGAGAGAGGGTGAAAGAGAGAGGGGGAGAGGGAGAAAGGGAGGGGGAGAGACAAGGGGAATGGAGAGTGTGTGAGAGAGACGGTGGGAGAGAGATAAAGAGAGAGAGAGCGAGAGAGGAGGGAGAGAGACAGAGGAGGAAGAGAGAGAGGGAGAGAGAGAGAGCAAGGGAGAGATGGAGAATGAGAGAGAGAAAGAGAAAGAGATAGAGAGAGGGTGAAATAGTGAGGTAGAGAGGGAGAGAGAGGGAGAGACGGGGGAACAAAGAGAGTGAGTAAGATGGGGGGAGAGAGATAGAGAGAGACAGCGAGAGAGAGAGAGAGAGCGAGAGAGAGGGAGTGAGAGAGAGGGTGAGAGAGATGGGAGAGAGATGGGAGAGAGATATGGGAGAGAGAGAGAGGAAGGGAGAGATGGAGAATGAGAGAGAGAGAGAGAAAGTGAGAAAGAGAGAGAGAGAGCGAAGAGGGAGAGAAGGGAGATAGATAGATAGATAGAGAAAGAGAGAGAGCGGGAGAGAGAGATAGAGAGATTGAGAGACGGTGGGGAGAGAGAGAGGGAAGGAGAGATAGAGAGAGATAGAGAGAGAGATAGAGAGAGAACCGATGCGAGAGGAGAGAGAGCAGAGAGAGGGAGCAGAGAAAGACTGAGAGAGAGAGGGAATGAGAGTGGGAGCTAGAGAGAGAGAGAGTAAAGGGGAGAGAGAGGGGGAGAGATGGATAGATAGATAGATAGAGAGAGAGGGGAACAAAAGATAGATATAGAGAGAGATAGAGACAAAGGGGGGGAAAGATAGACAGAGATAGGGAAGGCGAGAAAGAGAGAGAGAAAGGGAGAGAGAGATAGATAGATAGAGAGAGGGAGAGAGATAGAGGAGAGAGAGGGAGAGATGAGAGAGAGAGTAAGAGAGACAAAGAGTGAGAGGGAGGGAGAGAGATAGAGAGAGGGAAAGTGAGTGGGAGCGGGAGAGACTTGGAGAAAGAGAGAGAGAGGGAGGGAGGGAGATATATATATATATATATATATATATAGAGGGGGGAGAGAGAGAAAGGGAAAAAAGTAGAGGGAGAAAAGGAGGGGGAGAGAGTAACATATGGATGGAGGGAGGGAGAGGGAGAAACAGTAGGAGATAGATAGATAGAAAGAGAGAGATATAGAGAGGGAAACGGACAGGGCAAGAGAGAGAGAGAGATTTTGAATTGTAGAGAGAGAGGGGAGAGAGAAGGAGAGAAGGAGAGAGAGACAGAGAGAGAGAGTGAGAGACAAAGAGATAGAAGATAGAGAGAGAGACCGAGAGAGAGAGAGAGGGAAAGAGGGAGAGAGAAAATGAAAGGAGAGAGAGTGAGAGAGAGATAGTAAGAGACGGAGGGAGAGGAGGAGAGTGAGAGAGGGAGAGAGACAAAGAAAGAGAGAGGTAGAGATATATATAGGGAGAAAGGGAGAGGGAGAGAGGGAGTGAGAGAGGGAAAGAGAGGAAGGGAAGAAGGGAGAATGGGAGAGAGAAAGAGAGAGGAGGGAGATGGAAAGACATGGATAGATAGATAGATAGATAGACAAGCAGATAGATCGATAGATGATAGATAGAGGGAGGGAGAAGGAGAGGGAGAGAGAGAGAGAGGTGTGAGAGAGATAGAGATAGAGAGAGATAAAGGAGTGAGGGAGAGGGAGGAGGGAGAGAGGGAGAGAGAGGGACGGAGAAGGAGAGGGAGAGATAGAGAGATAAAGAGAGGGGGATCGACAAACAGAGTGGGGAGAGTCAGAAAGAGAGAGAGAGAGTGACAGAGAGATATAGATAGATAGACAGATAGATAGATAGATAGATAGAGAGGAAGCGTGAGAGAGAGACATAAGAGAGAGAGAGAAAGTGAGAGAAATAAACGAGGGAGGGAGAGAGAGATTGATATATATATATATGTAGACAGAAAAACAGAGACAAAGAGAGAGAGCCTGAGAGAGAAAAAGAGAGAGAGAGAGAGCGAGAGAGAGCGAGAGAGAGGAGGGAAAGAGTGAGAGATAGATAGATAGTGAGCGAGGGTGAGAGGGAGGGAGAAGAGAGAGAGAGATAAAGGGGGATAGAGAGAGGTAAATGAGGGAGAGAGAGGGAGAGGGAGTAGAAGACAGAGGGAGAGGGGAGAGTAAGAGAGGGAGAGGGACATGGAGATAGATAAATAGATATATTGATAGATAGATAAATAGAGAGAAGGCGAGAGAGAGAGAGAGAGACAAAGAGAGAGAGATGGAGAGAGAGAGAGAGAGGCAGAATAAAGAGAGAGAGGGATGGAGAGAGGTAAAGGAGAGATGAAGAGAGAAAGAGGGATAGAGAGAGAGGGAGAGAAAGACAGTGATCGAGAGAGAGGGAGTGAGAGAGGGAGAGTGAGAGAGGGAGAGAAAAGAGAGAGAGAGAGGAGAGAGATAGAGATCTGGGTTAGTGATAGAGAGAGAAAGAGAAAGAGAGCGAGAGAGAGAGAGAGTGAGAGAGAGAGGAGTGAGAGAGAGAGATAGAGAGAGGGGGAGTGGGACAGAGGGGGAGAGAGAGGGAGAGAGTGTGAGTTAGTGAGAGAGAGTGTGAGTAAGGGAGAGAGGGGGGCAAGAGAAAGAGAGAGAGTGGGGGAGAGAGAACGAGATAGGGAAGACAAAGAGAGAGAGAGGGAGAGATAAATGGATTGATATATAGAGACAGAAGAGGGAAAGAGAGAGAGGGGGAATGAGAGAGAAAGATAGACAGATAGATAGATAAATAGATAGAGAAGGCGGGAGAGACACAAAGAGAGAGAGAGAAAGAGAGAGAAAGAGAGAGAAATAGAGAGAGAGAGCAGGGAAGAAAGAGAGAGTGTGTGTGTGTGTGTGAGAGAGAGACGGTAAGAGAGATAGATAGAGAAAGTAGAGATAGAGAGAGTGAGGGAGAGAGAGAGAGGGAGGGAAAGGGGGAGAGATAGATAGATAGATAGTAAGAGAGAGAGCGAGAGAGAGAGAGAGAGAGAGAGTGAGGGAGAGAGAGTGAGAGAGAGAAAGAGAGGGGGGAGGGAAAGAGGGAGAGATAGATAGATAGTGACAGAGAGAGAGTGGGAGAAGAAAGAGAGAGAAAGGGGGATAGAGAGAGGTAAATGAGAGAAAGCGAGAGAGATAGAGACAAAGGGAGAGAGAGATAGAGAGAGAGAGAAAGAGATATATAGGGGGAGAAAGGGAGTGGGAGAGAGAGAGGAAGGGATGAAGGGAGAGTGAGGGAGGGGGAGAGGAGAGAGAGATAAATAGATAGATAGATCAATAAAATTGATAGATAGACAAATAGATAGAGAGAGAGGGTGAAAGAGAGAGGGAGAGAGGGAGAAAGGGAGAGGGAGAGACAAGGGGAATGGAGAGAGAGTGAGACAGACGGTGGGAGAGAGATAAAGAGAGAGAGCGAGAGAGAGAGAGAGAGGAGGGGGAGAGAGAGAGAAGGAAGAGAGAGAGGGAGAGAGAGGGCCAGGGAGAGATGGAGAATGAGAGAGAGAAAGAAAAAGAGATAGAGAGAGAGGGTGAAAGAGTGAGGTAGAGAGGGTGAAAGAGTGAGGTAGAGAGGGAGAAAGAGAGGGAGAGACGAGGGGAACATAGAGTGAGTAAGATGGGGGGAGAGAGAGTGAGAGAGAGGGTAAGAGAGATGGGAGAGAGAGATGGGAGAGAGATGGGAGAGAGAGAGGGAGGGAGAGATGGAGAATGAGAGAGAGAGAAAGTGAGAAAGAGAGAGAGAGCGATAAAGAGAGATTTAGAGACGGTGGGGAGAGAGGGGGAAGGAGAGATAGAGAGAGAGATAGAGAGAGAATAGGTGCGAGAGGAGAGAGAGTAAAGACAGGGAGAGGAGAAAAGACAGTGAGAGAGAGAGGGAAAGAGAGTGGGAGTGAGAGAGGGGGAGAGAGTGAAAGGGGGAGATAGGGGGAGAGATGGATAGATAGATAGATAGAGAGAGGGGAGAAAGATAGACAGAGATAGCGAGAGTGAGAAAGAGAGAGAGATAGATAGATAGAGAGAGGGATAGAGAGAGAAAGAGGGAGAGACGAGAGAGAAAGAGTAAGAGAGAGAGAGAGGAGGAGCAAGAGGAGAGAGAGAAGGAGAGTGAGAGGGAGGGTGAGAGATAGTGAGGGAAAGAGAGTGGGAGCGGGAGAGACTTGGAGAAAGAGAGAAAGAGAAAGAGAGGGAGAGAGACCGAGAGAGACGGAGAAAGGGAGAAAGAGGGGAGAAAAAGATAGATAGAGAGAGAGAGAATAGGGGTGAGGGTGATAGATAGAGAGTGAGAGAGAGAGAGATAGAGTGATGGAGGGGGAGAGAGAGATAGAGAGGGAGACAAAGCGAGAAAGGGAGAGAGAGAGGGAGAGGGAGGGAGAGATAGAATGAGTGAGAGAAAGGGGGATAGAGGGCGGTAAATGAGAGAGGGGGGGAGAGGGAGGGAGAGGGGGAGAGTGAGAGAGGAAGAGACAAAGATAGAGAGAGAGGGAGAGAGAGAGGGAGAGAGAGAGATATAGAAAGATAGAGAGAGATAGAGGGAAAGAGGGGGGAGAAAGGGAGTGGGAGAGAGGGAGGGAGATAGAGGAAGGGACGGAGAAAGAGTGAGAGAGGGGGAAAAGGAAAGAGAGATAAATAGATAGAGAGATAGATAAATGAATAGATAGAGAGAGTTGAAAGAGAGAGGGAGAGAGGGGGCAAGCGAGCGGGAGAGACAGGGGAAAAGAGAGAGAGTGTGTGAGAGAGAGGGAGGGAGAGGGAGGGAGAGAGAGGGAGAGGGAGGGGGAGAGAGAGCGGGAGGGAGAGATGGAGAATGAGGGGTGAGAGAGAGAGAGCGAGAAAAGGGGAGAGAATGGAAAGAGAGATAGATAGATAGAGAGATAGAGCGGTAGAGAGAGATAGAGAGGAGAAAGAGAGCGAGAGAGAGAGAGCGAGAGAGATAGTGAGACGGTGGGGAGAGAGTAGGATCAAGAGGAGAGAGAGAGGGAGAGAGAGGGAAAGACAGGGGGAACATAGAGAGAGAGTGAGAGAGAGGGAAAGACAGGGGGAACGGAGAGAGTGAGAGAGACGGTAGGAGAGAGATAGAGAGAGCGAGAGAGAGAGGGAAGGAGCGAGAGGGAGAGAGAGGGGGTGAGAGAGAAAGGGAGGCTGCGATGGAAAATGAGAGAGAGAGGGAGGGAGAGATGGAGAATGAGAGAGAAAGAGAGAGAGAGTGAGAGAGACGGGGGAGAGAGATAGAGAGAGTGAGAGAGAAGTAGAGAGAGAAGAAGGGAGAGATGGAGATTTAGAGAGAGAGAGCAAGAAAGAGAGAGAGGGAGAGAGCGAGGAAATGGTAGAGAAGGGAGAGAGATAGAAAAATAGATAGATAGATAGAGAGAGAGTGGGAGAGAGAGATAGAGAGGAGAGAGAGCGAGAGAGAGAGAAAAGGTGGGGAGAGAGAGCGAAAGAGAGACCGAGAGAGAGGGGGGAGAGATGGATATATAGAGATACAGAGGGGGGAAGGAGAGAGAGGCAGCGAGAGAAAAAGAGAGGGGGAGAGAAAGAGAGGGAGAGAGAGATGGAGATGAGAGAGTGAGTAAGAGAGCGAGGGAGAGAGAGAGTGTGAGAAAGAGAGAGTGAGAGAGAGGGATAGACGAGAGAGAGAGAGAGATTAAGAGAGAAGGAGAGATTGAGAGGGGGAGATAGATAGATAGATAGAGAGAGAGAGAGGAAGAGTGTGAGAGGGAGAGAGAGAGCGTGGGAGAGAGATAGAGATCGAGAGAGATAAAGAGATAGAGGGAGAAACAGAGAGAGAGAGGAGTGAGAGAGAGAAGTGGGAGAGAGAAAGAAACACAGAGTGAGAGGAAGGGAAAGAGGGAGAGAAAGAGAAATAGACATATGTTTATATATATATATATAGAGAGAGAGAGAGAGATTGATAGATAAATAGAGACAGAAGAGGGAAAGAGAGAGAGAGGGAGAACGAGAGAGAAAGAAAGATAGATAGATAAATAGAGAGTGTGTATGTCTGAGAGAGAGAGAGAGAGAGACTGTAAGAGGGGGAGAAATATAGAGCGAGAGAGAGGAGAGAGATAACATGAGAAAGTGAAGCAGAGAGAGCGAGAGAGAGAGCCAGAGCGAGAGAGAGAGAGAGAGAGAGAGAGAAGGAGGCAAAGAGGGAGAGATAGATAGATAGTGAGAGAGAGAGTGAGAGAGAGAGCGAAAGAATGAGAGAGCGGGAGAGAGAGAGCAAGGGCGAGAGAGAGAGGGAGGGAAAGAGGGAGAGATAGATTGATAGTTAGAGAGAGAGGGAGAAGAAAGAGAGAGAAAGGGGGATATAGGGAGGGTGCGGGAGTAAGAGACAGAGGGAGAGTGGGAGAGTGAGAGAGGGAGAAGGACAGGGAGAGAGATAGATAGATAAATAGACATAGAGTTTGAGAGAGAGGTAGAGAATGAGAGAGAGAGAGAGAGAGAGAGCGAGAAAGGGGAGAAAGTATGAGGGAGAGAGAGATAAATAGAGGGGAACAGCGCGAGAGAGGGACATAAGAGAGAGAGAGTGAGAGAAAGAACCAAGAGAGAGAGAGAGATTGATAGATATATGAAGATAGAGAGACAGAGATAGAGACAGAGAGAGGACAAGAGAGATTGAGAGAGAGAGATACAAGTGAGAGAGAGAGCAAGAGAGAGATGGAAAGGGAGAGAAGGAGGGAGATAATAGATAGATAGATAGATAGAGAGAGAGAGAAGTAGAGAGAGGTAAAGAGAGAGAGCGACAGAAAAAGAAAGAGAGAGAGTGAGAGAGAGAGAGAGAGGGAGAAGAAAAAGAGAGAAATTGGGATAGAGGGCGGTAAATGAGAGAGAGGGGGAGAGGGAGGGAGAGGGGGAGAGTGAGAGAGGAAGAGATAAAGAGAGAGAGAGAGGGAGAGACAGATATATAGAAAGATAGAGAGAGACAGAGGGAAGGAGGGGGGAGAAAGGGAGTGGGAGATAGGGAGGGAGATAGAGGAAGGGACAGAGAAAGAGTGAGAGAGGGGGGAGAGGAGAGAGAGATAAATAGATAGATAGATCGATAGATAGACAGATAGATAAATGAATAGATAGAGAGAGTTGAAAGAGAGAGGGAGAGAGGGAGCAAGAGAGCGGGAGAGACAGGGGAAAAGAGAGAGTGTGTGAGAGAGACGTGGGGAGAGAGATAGAGAGAGCGAGAGAGAGAGGGAGAGAGAGGGAGGGAGACAGAGGGAGAGAGGGGGAGAGAGAGAGCAGGAGGGAGAGATGGAGAATGAGGGGTGAGAGAGAGCAAGAAAAGGGGAGAGAATGGAAAGAGAGATAGATAGATCGATAGAGAGTGAGAGCGGTAGAGAGAGATAGAGAGGAGAAAGAGAGCGAGAGAGAGAGAGCGAGAGAGATAGTGAGGCGGTGGGGAGAGAGTAGGATCAAGAGGAGAGAGAGGAGAGAGAGAGAGAGAGGGAAAGACAGGGGGAACAAAGAGAGCGAAAGAGAGAGGGGGAGAGAAAGAGAGGGAGAGAGAGATGGAGATGAGAGAGTGAGTAAGAGAGCGAGGGAGAGAGAGATAGTGAGAGAGAGAGAGTGAGAGAGAGGGATAGACGAGAGAGAGAGAGAGATTGAGAGAGAAGGAGAGATTGAGAGGGGGAGATAGATAGATAGATAGAGAGAGAGAGAGGAAGAGTGTGAGAGGTAGAGAGAGAGCGTGGGAGAGAGATAGAGATCGAGAGAGATAAAGAGATAGAGGGAGAGACAGAGTGAGAGGAGTGAGAGAGAGAAGTGGGAGAGAGAGAAAGAAACACAGAGTGAGAGGAAGGGAAAGAGGGAGAGAGAGAAAGAAATAGACATATGTATATATATATATATATAGAGAGAGAGAGAGAGAGATTGATAGATAAATAGAGACAGAAGAGGGAAATAGAGAGAGAGGGAGAATGAGAGAGAAAGAAAGATAGATAGATAAATAGAGAGAGAAGGGGGGAGACACAAAGACATAGAA
Source organism: Datisca glomerata (assembly GCA_003255025.1). Lineage (NCBI taxonomy): Eukaryota > Viridiplantae > Streptophyta > Magnoliopsida > Cucurbitales > Datiscaceae > Datisca > Datisca glomerata. Next base: position 12,317 of record QANY01009900.1, read on the forward strand.
ATAGAGAGAGCGAGGGAGAATGAGAGAGAAAGAAAGATAGATAGATAAATAGAGAGAGAAGGGGGGAGACACAAAGACAGAGAAATAGAGAGAGAGAGTGGAGATAGAGTGTGTGTGTGTGAGAGAGAAGGGGGGAGACACAAAGACAGAGAAATTGAGAGAGAGTGGAGATAGAGTGTGTGTGTGTGAGAGAGAGAGAGACTGTAAGAGAGGGAGAAATATAGAGCGAGAGAGAGGAGAGAGAGAACATGAGAAAGTGAAGCAGAGAGAGCGAAAGAGAGAGCCAGAGCGAGAGACTATAAGAGAGGGAGAAATAGAGAGCGAGAGAGAGGAGAGGGAGAACATGAGAAAGTGAGGCAGAGAGAGCGAGAGAGAGAAAGATAGTGAGAGAGAGAGAAAGAGG
>QANY01009901.1:0-236877 GCA_003255025.1 Datisca glomerata
TTTCTTCTCGACTGTGTTTCTCAGTTTCGCATTTCTATTAATATTGTTTCACAAATTAGCTAAGGTATTCTTCTTTGATCAGCTGCTCAATATAGTCTTTGAGCTGAAAATAGTCTCACGTGTAATGCTTGTTGCTCTTATGATATGAGCTATATTTGTCTTTATCTTTGTAGCTAGGTTCCTTGGTGAACGGGACCGGTCTTTTCAGTCAAGGATTTCCTTTAATTGTCTCTAGTATTTGGTTGACCGGGATGGTCAATGGTGTGTAGACTTTTTCCCTCGGGTGGATTCTGTCAAAATCTCGCCTCTTGTGGGTATTCATGTCTTGTTGGATCCTCTTCCCACTCGTTCTTTCTTTGTCAGGCTTCCTAGGTCTGTGAGACAAAGAGAGTATGAGTTGTGAGGATTGGGAAAAGGGGAAATTAGGAAAATTATAGAGGTGTATATATAAGTGCAGTTCGGTGCAATTTTTTCATAAAAACCACACACCAAACCAGACCAAGCTTATTTTTAACTGATTCGACCGAACCGAACTGCCAGGAGTGCAAAAACCGGTTGAACCACATCGGTTGGGTCCACATCGGTCAGTCTGGTCGGTTTTCTCAGTTTTACTTACACCACTACCATCAATAAACTTTACTTAATAATATCTTGATAGTTATAACACTGACTGGAAATCATATGTTACGTTACTGACGTATTACTAATATCTTCATTTGTATATTAAACTTGACTCTGGTATGACTTTTTAGGTACATAGACCGGATTCTAACACCATTTATTGGCACATAGCTCAGATTCTAACACAATTTATTAGCCAAATATAAATCTTATAGATCTCAATTCATCAATATGTAATTGATTAACGGGTAGACTCAATATCATTAATTATAACTCAACAAATACACATTAGATCGCATGGATACGGAAAAACATAACTCTAAGGGGTCATTTGGTACATGTTAAATAAGAATGTTGGAAAAGTTAAGTTGTTGGGTAAGTTTAAGTAGTGAAGTTAGATGACAATATATTAAGATTATCATATTTGGTAATACATGGTTAAGTAAAAAAGTTACTGGTAAAGTATGATTTATTTGTTTGGTATGTAAAAAACTTGGATAAAGTTGTTGAGAAAATTTGATAAAATTGTTGAGAAACTTATAAATTATATGAGAATAATAAAATTATTGATTATTTTTTTCATCAACTCTTAATTTGTTGTCAATGATGTTTTATAGATTCTAAAACATACAATGTTATAAATATAAATATATATATATATATATATTATTTTACGTACTAATTAATTAACTATTTAATTAACTCTACCAATAAAATCAAATCATATATTTTTCTCTTACTATGCCAAAAATTAAAATAGTTTTTTACTTACACTGTACAAATAAATTTAATGACAAATTATTCAAAATTATATAGTAAAATTGTATATATATTATCTACTGGCAACTGGTAAAAAAATCTTAATAGTTCATGTCGTGTTTGATTAAATTTTCTCCGATATCACAAAAATAATCATAACATATAAATTTTTCTCTTTTATATATCAAAGTTAAATCTGATATAAATAGCTGTCATCATATTAATACATTAAAATATTTGATAATGCTAGCAGTATTTCCGTTACATATATTTTTTCCAGTAGATATATATACTTGGTTATCAATTTATTCCGCTTTGGCTAGACCGGGCAAAATATTCTAGTTAGCGTAGGAACAAAACAGATTATGGATATAAATTTTTGTTATATTTCGGTTAAATATAATCTAAAACTGAATATAAATAATTAAGGAAAAACCTTCATCTGTGGCTCCATCCAACGGGTCTGGTCCTCCACACAAAAAATGAAATATGATAAACAATCTCATTATAGTCCCCTTTTTATTTTTTAATATATTTTTAAACATTGATATTTCAGGGAAGGAAATAAATTTTAATTTCAAAAAAAAAATATTTGATATTATAACATGCATTTTAATCATTTAAATTTTATATTATGCATATATGAAGAGATTATATATCGTTTATTCAAAATTAATATTTTATATATTCATTCCATTTAATGTGCATATCTTAATCTCACGGTACGATCCCGAGCCGGGTTTTCGGGGCGAGCCTTTCGGGATAGAGGTCAGAAGGGACGAAAAAAATCTCAAAATTTAGTATCGGGACCAGTTTGGTTCCACCAGGCCTGGAACGAGATCTGACGAGATTACAACATCCAGATTAAGGGTGTAAGTAAAATTAAAAAACTGACCAAACTGAATCGAACCGCGTGTGGTTTGATCAGTTGTCATATTATTCAGATTTCCATTAGTTTAAGAAATAGAAAAACCCACGGTTTTCGGTTCGGTTTACGGTTTAAGGATGTGAAAATCGTTAGAAACTGAACTGCATCAATATAAATAAAATATGGTGCATTTAAGTAACCAATAAGTCGCTAGCTTAGTGGTAGATGTTATGCTAAATAGGTCTTTAAAAGGGGCAGCGCATGAGTTTGATTCATTCCTCCAACCTTTTCCCTTTATTTTTTCTTTTTTAAGATAAGAAATCCTAGACTTAAAATTGCTCTATATTTTTCTAAAGCCCCCAACCTTTCTCTTTTTTTTTTCAAACTCTCATCTCTATTGTCTCTCTTCCCTCAATTCTTTATCATATCTCCCTCCATCGTCTCCCTCCCTCCATTGTCTCTCTCTCCATTGTCTTTCTTTTGTATCTACTCTTTCTTCTCTCTGAAATATCTAATGAACTTTAGTGGTCATTGTCCAGCACCTCACAGCCGACGAAGATCTCATGTTCATCTCTTATAGATCTAAGCCCTAGCTTACACTGAAGCCTTTGCGTTCATCTCATCCAGATCTGGCTTGTTTTTTCTATTTTTTTAATTATTTGTTATGTTCTCTCTTTTTTAAGAAAGTTTCATATCTTATTTTAGGGTTTTAATTTTCCAACTTTTCTCAGTGATATTTTATCTATGTGTGTAAGAATAAAGACTCCATCTTTGTTTTTCTGAGATTTGTTGGTATTTTCTGGAGTTCTACTTTGAGTTTTTGTGAATCTGTCGGTTCGGTCCTATTGTTTTCAGTTTCAGTAGATTTTTTACGGTTCGAATCGGTGCGGTTTTTATGCATATTATTCGGTTTGGTCTAATTTTTATATTTTAAAAACCACTGTTATGGTTCGGTTTGATAAAATCCCTTAAACGAAACGGAATCGAACCACTTACACCCCTAATTGAGATATTTTATGTCGCTTTTATGAGACTTTGGTCTTGAAGAAAATAAAATATCAAAATCAATTATGAAGAGTTGAAACAAATAATGATATTTTTATGGGGATTTGAGAAAATAAAAGTTACTTTGAAAAATACGTAGATGTGTTGTAGATGGGTAAATGAAGGAAAGTTTTATCATGCTGTGAAAAAATTCACGACATAGATGTTGGGGTATTGTGGCCCTTAGATTGCATTTGGAGCAATCTGGGCCGCACAAAACCTAGCAGGTAGCAAGTTTTAATTTTTTTTGTTCACCAAATGCGTACTAGGGTTCGCCAAATACATACTGAGGTTCACTAATTACGTAGTTGGATTCTCTAAATATGTACAAATAATAATTCTTGGAGGGGTTCATCAAATACGTACTAGAGTTCACCAATTACGTACTGAAGTTCACCAATTACGTATCGGGATTCACCAAATACGTACAAAAGAAGGATTTTTGGAGGGGTTCACTAATTACGTGATGAGGTTCACCAATTACATATTGGGATTTACCAAACATGTTAAAGAAGAATTCTTGGAGAGGTTCACCAATTATGTACCGGGGTTCACCAATTACGTAGTGGGATTCACCAAATACGTACAAAAGAATAATTCTTGGAGGGGTTCATCAGTTACGTACTAGGGTTCACCAATTACGTAGTGGGGTTCACCAATTACGTATCTAATAATAATTCTTGAAGGAGTTCACCAAATACGTATTGGGTTTCACCAATTACGCGGTGGGGTTCACAAAAAAAAAGATTTTTAAATTTTGGTGAACCCCTGAAGAATTTGTTGTACACCACTACATATTTGGTGAACCTCTAAAACCTAATCGCCATACCTAATAGGAGAATCGCCTATTTTTAGCCCTTAAACACCATCCTAAAGGTGTTAATCGCATCACCAAAGCCAAGCGTTAGTTTAATGCCCCCAATTGTCTGTTTCAGTCCCCAAACGCCATGTTCAAATAGGTGATCGTCAGTCTCCATCCCAATCGCCAATTTTTTTACTCCTAATCGTCATTTTTATGGCTCTAATTGCTATTCTTCACGTTTTTCCTTAAAATTGATATTTTTGTAATTATTTACTGTACACTGGAAAAATCATGACAAAAATAGAAAAAACTCATTATTTCAGTGCAAACATTCATGATACTCACTTATTATGTGAAGTTAGATTGGGTTAATTAAGGATTCCCGAAACAATTGAACACTTAATCATAAACTTGACAAAAGTTGTCATTGATAATGTTGTTGTGCTTTTGTGACAAGTATCGAGCGAGAAGGGTTTTCACCAAATATAATTATATGTCGTGATGTTATATGGTCAGTAAATCATATTTATCATTTCACGAACATGTATAACCCTTGAGGTCAGCATATCCGCTAAAAAGTTTGAAATTGAATATTAAAATTTGAAATTTAACCTTTTTATTTTATAATAATAACTCCATAATTTTTGTAAAATAACCTTTTACGTTTTAATTAATTTCCCTATAAAATTAATTTTCAAATCTAACCTTATTTCTGATCAAAATTAACTCCAACATTAAAAAACCCCTCCCTCTTATTCTTAAAAAATCAATACCCACCCTTCCCCCTCTCTCTAAACACTTCATTTTCACTTCACTCAAACTCTATTCTCCTTCTTCTTCATCTCCATCTTCATCTCTCTCTTCATAGCATGAAATCCATCAAAACAGATCCAAATCAGTTGTAACACACGAGTCAAACCTGCAATCTCTCATTGAACGCATCCCTCGCAACACACGAGTCAAAACCCGCACCAAACCTGAGTCAAATTCCTCCAACCCGCAACCCCAAACCCTATATCCTTCTAAATTGTATTTTTCACGAATAATGGCTAGATGAAAGCATAAAGTAACAAAGGGAACATTGAGTCTAACTACGCAACCAAGTTCAAGCTTGAGCGTCTCGAAAGGACGTGCAATGTCATCGGTTATGGGGTGAAAAGATTTCATCTAAAGAATCAAAATCTAGTAGCCCTATTCTTCATATTGCTCCAATAGAGCATATATCTCACCCAAGCAAACAAGATGTAAGTTTTTCTTTAAAGATTTTGAATTTTATGTGTTATATTGTTAAAACACCTAATATATACCTGATTCATTCTGCAAATTGGGTGTTTTTTATGTCATGGTTATAGAAATGTAAGGTTGTTGGTAGAAATATATGTCTTGGATGGAAAACTATAGTAGTTTCACGAGTGCCCGTAAAGTGTTTGACGAAATGTCATAATGAATTATATGGTGTATTTTTTACATTGTCCTAAGGTGTTTGATAAAATACCGTATTGAAGTTTATACTATATTTATATGAATGCCCATAACATGATCGATGAAATTTTATATCACATACAAGGATAAAATGTAAGTTTCTTTAACAAAAAAATTGGTTGTTATGTTTATATTGTTAAAACACCAAATAGATACTTGAATCATTTTGAAAACCGAGTGTTTTTATGTGATGCTTCTAGAAATGTATGATTATTTGTAGCGATATATGTTTTGGATGAAAAATTATAGTGTATGTTTATTGCTCGTAAGGTGTTCGACGAAATATCACAATAAAGGATTATAGTACATTTTTCTCCACACACTTTTTTCACTAAGTCATACTTACATTTTGGTTTCTTAGGTTGAGTTCTATGATCTTGGTATTCATGAGTTTGGCAACACTACTCTAGTAGCTCGATGGTATAATGGGCTTCCTGAAAATGTGAGAAGGAACGATGCCTCTGGATTTAGTTATTTTATAAGTATATTGAAAAGTGTCAGATGGATCGCGTCCTATTAAAAAGTTTGGTCGAGGAATGGTGGGATACAACCCACACCTTTCATATAGATGAAGTGGGTGAAATGACAATGACCCCATTGGACTTTGCTGCGATAATTGGCCTGAAAGTCGACGGTCGACAACTAGACTATAATTTGGAACTATACAAGAACAAGAAGTCTTTGCAAAAGCTAGTTGGCAAACTGTTGTTGGAGGTTGGAGGAAAAAAAGTTAGTTATCAATGGATATTTGATAATTATGCTAGGTACAAGTGTACTACTCATAAGCATGAGGATATTTTGACCAGAGTCTTTCTTCTAGTGCTCTTGGGTAGTACAATTTTTTACGATAAGAGTAATAAAGTTTATTTGTACTTCCTCCCTAGCTTATAGAAAATAGATGAGATGTGGAGTATATTTGGGGGGTTCGACGTTGTTTGTACTGTATTGCAATATGGACTCTTTATGTCGTGGTAAAAGTGTAGGGACATGGGTTTTTTGGAGAGCATGGGAGGTATGGGCTTGTGAGTACATTTCATGTTTGGCACTGAGCAGACCGTTGGATAGACATTGAGTCGGGAACAAGGGATGTTGGTCACTGCCTAAAAGAATTCCGTGTAAAACTTCGATACGTGAGGCCCAATGAGATATGTGTTTTATTATATCAATTGTTATATTGCCCCCTAAGTATGAATAATGTTTTACTGATAAGCTATTTGTTTTTGAACTTGCAGATCAATTGGTACCCTTGGGGACAACGTACAAATTTGCCTGACTATTGCATCGACAATATACCTCCTACCACTATGAGAATCTTGCTGCAAGGACCTGCTAGAAGAGCATGGTACTTAGGTGAGCGTGTCTTACGATAGAGTATGGGAATCGAGGCACCGTACATCACTACAGATCCCCAAATTCAATGTTATGTGATCAACCATTCACCAGAGAGGTTTTGAGCAACACACTCTATCCATGATGTAGAGTGAAGATACTTATGATGAATTCCAGAAAAAGTGGTTGTCTTACAACTATGATAGGGCATTTTCATCTTCGTATGTGCTAAATGTCTCTAAGTGGTTTTTAAATATAGGAGATTACTCATTTGGTTATACAATGTAAATTTGTAATCTACTATGTATAGGCAGCAAAACCAATAACCGCAACAGCCACAGCAGTACCAGGAGCATCAGGGTCGGCTAGACGGCAGTTAATGATATAAGAGTAGCTGACATCCCACTACTATCATGATAGATTCAGTTACCACTCCCAGATGGTGGTAGTGAGTTGGTTGACATTCCAAATGATGTTCCAGTCTGGGGCCTTCCATTTGCTAAAGTCGATTATGTGAGTTATGATGTTAATATTTATTATTTAGTCATTCAATATCATATTAACGCGTAATTTAGATAATGCAGGTGTCGACAGCATGCGCGGCAGGCATGATCGCATGATTGTCCGTCTCAACAAGCTGTTATTCGAGAAAATGTTGAGTGCACGTGATGTGATGATAAAAGCCAAAGCATCAATGAAGAAGATAAGAAAATTGTAAACTTACGATCTTTCCCTATTTATTTTTTTAGTTTGAAATCAAAATATACTGAATATGTACACTTGTAGGCGAAGTTACAAAACGCCTGAACATGTATGAAACTCAAGCAAGCTGGCGTAAGAGTGATGAGGATGAAGATGATGACAATGGTGAAGATTCAATTAATGATGATGAAGACGACCATGATAACGACACCAATGAGGATACTGAACCGAAACGAGAACATGAAGGACGTACAAAACATTCACATGATGCTTTGTCGAAAAAGAGAAAGTTGCACCATGATGTTTTATCAAAGTTGATATCAACTTTTTGTGGATATAAATATGGTGGATTCTATGTTTGTTTGGATTTTAAGTTTTTTAGATTCTAAGTTTGTTTGGCTTGGATTCTAAGTTTTTCTGGAATATAAATTTGTCAAAGTTGCATGACATTGCATGATAGGCATTTTACATATTGTGGATATAATTATGTAATTAATATTGTGGGTTTTCTAATATTTATGGGGAATTCTATCGAATCGTTGGTTAAAGTTTGAAATTGAATTCTAAGGATAACTTTTACAGACCGCCAATCTATCCAATTGAATTCTACAAAGAGTAGATTCGTCCCTTATGTTATGGCTCGTCCCGCGTTTACAAACTATAAATCTATCCAAACATTTTATTGGTGACAAATAAAAAATAATTTTTCCACCAGGGTTTTTTATGCATGATAGGGAGTATTGGAACTAAACGCTTGACACGAAGTCGTTTGGCCCGTGTCGATAGGACACGAGCCAAACTGACTTAGGGTTTTTTTTTATTTTAATCGTCACAGAATTTCTGCCAGCTCTCCCATATGCTATCAACCTCAATTTTAGCTATTTTTAGTAGCAATAGTGCTGAATGGGTTTAAATTCTAGCTATTTAGTATCAATGAAGCTGTTTATTTGTTGCTGTTGAGCCGTTTGGCCCGTGTTAAAAAGATTACTAAGTCAGTTTTAGAATCGAACTTACTAAGGGTTTAAAACTCATAATTTGTTTGAAATAACACAGTACTCTGGTCCTCATTCATGCATATACCCTCGACTTTCACAGGATCATAGACAGTTAGACTCGAACTTGATTGCAAGAGAATTACAAAATGTGATTAAAAGAGATCCAACTATATATGTTGTTGCATTGCATCAGATGGTAAAGGGTAGACATGAACTTGATTGGTGCCTCAAACATTATCAATACATTGAGAAATGGAATGCACGTAGAGATAACATTCCTGACCATACAATATCCCAAGAGGAAGATGATGACTCTTACTTTAGTTAGTATCGGAGTATCACACGTCAGTACATAAGCCGACAAGGAGCCTTCCACGAGTTTATGGTACTTATATAAATTTATCAATATTTATTTTATTTGTTTATACTTAACACTATATTTGTTGTTGTTTAATGCATAAGGACACCATACACCATATCAAGGACTTGACATTGCCAAGCCAGATCAGGCAATTTCGTGTATACGTGATGCTTGTGGAACAATAATTCAAGCTAAAGGTGTTCACGATTTGGTTCGGTCGGTTATTTGAGCAAAAATCAAACCGAACCGAAAATCACGGTTCGGTCCTACCCCGAGCTGAATCGAACCGTGAGTTATGTATGAACTGAACCAAACCGTGACTCACGGTTCAGTTTGGTTCGGTTCACTGGTTTGGCCCATATTTTCTTTACAATTTTTTTAAGTGTTTATTCATTATTAAACCTGAAATTTTCATGTCTAGCTACCTAAAAAAATATCAAATTTATCACAAATCATACTAGCAAGCAACATCCTACAAATTTAATACCAAATAGCACGGAACATCCTACAGATTTAATACCAAATAGCAAGCAACATCCTACAATTTAACACCAACTAGCAAGCAACATCCTAGATTTAATACCATTACCAGGAACCTAGTATTACTGGGCAACATAAACAATTAAACATAACAACATTAAAACATAAAATAAGAAGTAAGACAGATTGTTCTATTTTAAATATAAAAACATTGTTCTATTTAAACATAACAACATGATAAGAAAAATATAAAGTTCTTCATTCTTCAATCTCCACCACTAATATCACATCGTCACCGCAGTACTCCCATACTTGCAACACTCTGTTCAAAAAAGCATGAAAAAAATATAAACTTGTAGAATACTAAATATTTTGCAAAAAAAAAATGTAATACAAGGACTAAGTTGAAAGCTACATTCATCAAGTTCAACACACTCTTGAATTGTCTCGTTGAGGTTAATAATATTAACCGATTTACTCATGATCCAATTTTTTGCACAAATAAGAACTTCAACTATTTTTGGAGCCAATGAACTGCGGATTAGATCCACTATACGACCACTGGTACTAAAAGCACTATAAAGATAGGAATTGTCAAAACATCTCTAGCTATAAGGCTAAAAACCTCATATCTTGAAGAGTTTATTCTCCACCAATTAAGAATATCCAAACTCTCATCTCGTTTTAAACAAGGCTCTAACAAGTATCTTTCAATCTCATTCTTAACCTCTAAATTATCTTCCTCAAGCATGGCCATATCAGATCCCTCATTAATATTAAATGGTTCAAGAATTCCATCATCATTTCTAACTTCAATTTCAACTGAATGTGATGACTGTCCAACATGTTGCACGTCTTCATACAAATTAATCTCAAATTTAGTTTTGTACTCCTCATACAACCTCTCTAAAGTAGACACTACTTTCATTTTCATATCAACGAAAACATCACGCTCATACAAAAATTCACCACAATATTGGACATATCTCATTTTGAAACGTGGATCAAGAACAACAACGTAATAAAACATATAGTTTACCTTTTCAGAACCTCCCCAATATTTGTCATATTTGGCTCTCATGCTACTTGCCATTTTTTTCAAAAGAAAATTATTTGATATGTAATAAGTTCGAATAATGCTTTCTATCAAACAAACCTCATTAAAATACCTATTCGCCGTAACATTTAGAGAACCAGAAATCCTCAAGGTTACCTCATCAAAAAATTTCAAAAACTTAATAAACATACGAGTATTATCCCAATCCTCATCCAGTGGAGGACCAAGTTTCTTCTCATCTCCATGAAGCTCCATCAAATAATGTGCATCTTGCTCTCCAAGCCTCTCAAATGCCTTTTGATACTTTTCAGCTGCCTCCAACATCAAATAAGATGAATTCCATCTAGTAGAAACATTAAGAGAGACTAAACTAATTGCACTTATTTTTTCAGCCTCAATATAAGTCTTAAACTTTTGAAATCGAGAGGGAGGAGACCTCACATATTTCACTGCATTGCGGATTCGAATGATTGAGTCATTGAGGTCCTTCAAAGAATCACACACAATGAGGTTAAGAATATGTGCACAACATCTAACATGCATAAACTCCCCATCCAACACATGCCCACCCCAATTTCTAATCGTCTTTCTCAAATAATTGATTGCGCCATCATTGGCACTTGCATTATCAACCGTGATTGTGAAATCCTCTCAATACCCCAATCAAGCGAATAATTCTCAATAGCCATACCAATTGACTCCCTCTTATGATTAACAATTGGACAAAAGTTAATAATTCTTTTATGTAATTTCCAATCATTGTCAATAAAGTGTGCGTTGATTACCATGTAACTAAGATTTTGCACCGATGTCCAAGTATCCGTGGTAAGACATAACCTCTGATTCTTATTTGTAAAAACCTTTTTCAAATTTTCTTTCTCCCACAAAAAAAAACTTTAAAGCAATCTCTAGCTCTAGTTATCCTAGAGGGAATAACAAACTTAGGTTGCATCATCTGACAAAACTCACGAAACCCTTCACCCTCTACCACCTTAAAGGATAGTTCATCCTTAATGATCATTCTAGCAAGTAACATCCTATATTTCTCAGCATTAAAAGTCGTACTAGAGAATGTACATGTATTTTCACTTGCTCCCTCACTTGTTGTGTTGGTAGTAGTAAAAGTTAACGTTTTGTACTTTGAGTCAGCAAATCTATTAGGGTTCTTCTTACATCTCTTCAAATGAGTCCATAAACTAGGAGTACCATTAGCACTAATACATGATAACACACGCTTGCAATGGTTACATGCAACTTTCTCACCATCAGAATCATAAGTTTTAATTCTAGAAAATTCATTCCAAACATCAGAAGGTTCTCGGTTAGATTTTCTCTTACCTGAATTATGATTTGGAGGTTTTGAGTCTTTACCTCCAGCATTTTCAGTAACTTCTGCATCAACATTTGACATCTAGTAATTGAATGAGATAAATAAAATAACAAGAAGCTATTAGTAGGACAAAAGAGACAAACAGATCTGAAACACAAAATTTAGAACAAAAATTAATAATACAGAAGTTATGTAATAGAACAAACATAAATCATAATACAGTACAAATCATAATACACAGTCCATAATACATATTCAGAACAAAATTGTTATTTCTAACAAAAAATTCACAAAACACAAAATTAAGAACAAAATTTCATAATATAGAAGTTCTGTAACAAAAAAAAACAAAGATGAGGAAGGGTGAAATTCGAGATCTAAACCCTAAAAATTCATATCTAAACCCTACAGATAGCAACATATCTACAGTCAAACACTACAGATAGCAATAGATCTACAGTCAAACACTATATATCTAAACCCTAAAAAATTCAGAGATGAGGAAGGGTGAAATTCTAGAAGGATTACCTGGAGAGCTTAGAGAAATCGCGAAGAAGGAGACTCAGAGATCTAAGATTCATATGCTACTTACGAGAGATATCAGAGATATGAGATTTAGACTCAGTCTCAGACAAAAACCCCTAATTTTTTATAGATGAGGCATTGAGGAAGACTGGAAGAGAGAAAATCACGAAGGTGAAGAGAAAATGTCAAAGTCGTGTTCGTGGAAGTGAAAATAAGTAAAACCCTAAAAATTCACCTTATATATGGGGTTAAAGACTCAAAATGACGCCGTATTGATGATTATATGACATAAACAACACTAGGGTATAAAACGACATCATTTTACATAGGAATACTCAGTTCGATTCAGTTCGCTTTGGTTCGAAAACACATTTTTTCGAACCGAATTGAGGTATATGAAAGAACCGACCAAATTGACCATTTTTGGTTCGGTACCAAAATTTTCACCCCTAATTTAAGCAATGGAACAAGTGTGTGAGGCCTATCGTCCATCAAGTACGCCTCGTAGGACACAAAGTTCATCATAACGCCATAGCCGAAATTATAAATGATGAAGACAACATGTTTGGGTATGAGCCATTTACACCACCAGTCTTTCAGAGATGAGTCTGTGACATAAGTTACTACTAGTTCTGAACCTGCACATCAACCTCAAAGTCATAGAAGACAACGGACATCACGAGAAAATAGTGGACGACATGTCTGTATTTCTGATGATATCCCAATTATGTACAATGAACAAAGTGGTGATATGGCTCATGAGGATCCATCATAAGAACCCACTAAATTGTAAATGTATGCAAGACGTCCGAGAAGAACAAGAAGAGTACCACCTTGTGGGATATAATGATTAGTTTTTCATTATTTACTTTACATTTTATGTATGTTATGTCTATGTATGACTTAATGTTATCATATATGAACTCTATTGTTAAGATTGTTAATATACTGGTTTCTTAGTTATTTTAAAGTTGTTAAGATGTTGATGAATTTATTTAAAAGATAGACAGTAGAATGAATTTGTTTTGGCTGCTAGAATATGTGTACGTGGGATTTGAATTTGCAAGTATTATATATGGGAAATTAAGATTTTGTTGGGGAAATGAGGGGATGAACGCGAAACTCGCCTATACAAGAGGCGAGTTTCGTGCATATCAAGGTACTCACTTATTTAAGAGATGGCCAAAACTGCATCATTTTCTAAATTGTTTCAAAACAGACTCATTTTAATAAATACTTCTTGAGACCGCATAAATTCCATAAAACCCCGCTTATGCAGAGAGTTACCCGAAGGTGGAAGTGGGATAGCATTATTTCAAACAACGTCGTTTTTTGGTTTAATAGAATGATAACGAAGTCGTCTCGTGTGCATCTCCCCATTTACTTTTCTATTCCCGTCCCGATTCCCTCTCGTTATCAGTTTTCATCTAACCTCTCTCAATTTCCTCTCTCTCTCTCTCTCTCCCTCTCTGCTGCGATTTGGTAACAGGTAAGTTTAAGAAATTTCGTTCTTTGTTATGCTGCGATTTGATAACCTATAACGTCAAGAAGTTTTGTTTTTACTGTCCGGTTCATGTAAGTGTCCTCAAGACCGGACCGTACCGAATCGCTTAAACCCTAGAACGAGAGCAGTCAGAGGGAGTCAGAGGGCACACTTTATTAGTTATCGTTTATTCCTTCAATATCTCAAGTATACCATCCTGTCATCCACTTTCCTGGAAGAGTAAGCTTCTTTTGTCTCCCTTGTATACCCCCACTTTGCTCTTCATTTTCAGCGGCCTGTCAATTTTAGGGTTTTTTTTTATTTTAATCGTCACGGAATTTCTGCCAGCTCTCCCAGATGCTATCAACCTAAATTTTAGCTATTTTTAGTAGCAATAGTGCTGAATGGGTTTAAATTCTAGCTATTTAGTATCAATGAAGCTGTTTATTTGTTGCTGTTGAGGGTTCTGCATCTTTGTGAAATCTATACTTAGTATGCTTCCAACTTCTTTGTTCTCGAATAAACCTCCACGTTACCAAGGGAGAAGTTGACAGTCTATGACTTACTACTCATCTGATTTAACATATCTTCTCATGGGGATCATGCAAAATCTTTCTTTTACATATATGTACAAGAGGTTTGATTGTCTCATACTCTCTTGCGAAAAAATAGCACCAGTTGCCACGTTTAAGCAGCTTTCTATGGTTCAAAGTCCAATTCAAATAGTTTTACGTTTCTAAATCTTGTGAACGTTTTATTAGACTACTTAATTTCGTTTCGTTGACTTCCACCTGTATGAACAACTTTTATTTTGTATGTCCACGTAAAAGAAATATAGCCATCGCATGGTCTAATAATATAAGTCATTCAAGTATTATCTTGTTTCATGGCATCTTTTTTCCCTTGCCTACTAAATTGTGACTATGACATTGTTCTACAGCCAAAACTTAAGCGTAACTTATTAACTGTTTGCTTGCATAAGTCGCGCATGATGGAGATTGAGGCTAATGGTCAAGAAGGGTCTCTTATTCTGATAAAGCAAGGAGCTGAAGCTGTGAGTCCAACCACATTTTATTCATCTATGACTCTCCTTAGGAACTGTTTAGAATTTGGTTTGAGCTCTTCCATATTTTATCAGTTTTTCTCCACAAATGACGTGACAATGAGCCCATTCTTGCTGCTCCCGTTGAACTGCATTACTGGTTTGTTTTTGGGTAGAGATAAATGATCCTCATGTTAATTCTGTTAAAATCTTTCAGAGAGTTTTTGAGTCAGATTTTGTGGGAAGGAGGTGTATTGTTAAGGAGCGCTTCTCAAAGAAGTACAGGCATCCGTCTCTGGATTCAAAACTTACTCTTAAGCGTCTAAATGCGGTTAGTTATCTATGGCTCAAGATGCTCATGAACTACTAGTTTGATAGGTTGTCTAACTACTTTTATAAATGTAAATGTTGTGTAGGAAGCTAGATGCATGACTAAAGCGAGGCGACTTGGGGTGTATACTCCAGTCCTTTATGCAGTGGACCCACTGCAGCATACCCTGGCATTTGAGTATGTAGAGGGTCACTCTGTCAAAGATATATTCCTCGAATTTGGGTTACATGGTGTTAAGGAAGAACAATTGAATGATATTGCTCTGCAAATTGGTAGCGCAATTGGAAAACTTCATGATGGTGGCCTAATCCATGGCGACCTAACCACATCAAACATGTTGATCCGGAGTGGGACAAATCAACTTGTGAGTTCTATTGTTTTATTTACAAAGGAAGGTTGAAGTTTCTACTAAATTGTTTCAACTAATATGTAGTCTGATCATAATTATGTTCTCTTAGGTTCTGATTGATTTCGGTCTAAGCTTCACATCAACTCTTCCAGAAGATAAAGCTGTTGATTTATATGTGTTGGAACGAGCTTTACTTTCAATGCATTCATCATGTGGGAATGTGGTGAGAACCATACTTTTTTTAGGAGAATCCTATAATCTAAATATCGTCACCGTTTTAGCAAAGAAATTACTTGGTGAAGTTTTTCATTAACTTTACTTGAGAAAGTTTCATAGTTGCAAATTCTTTATTTCATTGTTCGTTTAGATTTTCATGGTTAGAAATGATTATTTGCACATTCGATCAAAATCGAAACTTTCATCTAGAAATCAGCCTGCTGATGGATCTATTTCATCTATAGATGGACCGGATTCTTGCTGCATACCGAAAGACCTCAAAGCAGTGGTCTTCAACTTCGAACAAACTTGCTCAAGGTACTCCTCCCAGTCTGCTAGTACATCCCATTTCTTCATGTATGATTGTCACCCATGGTTTAACTTATATAGTTTCTCCGTCTTGCTCACTTAACAGTGCGACAAAGAGGGAGAAAACGGACAATGGTTGGATAGAATGTGAGATCCATTATAAAATCATCCATTTTTCGGTTGGGTGGAAGAACAGGAGTCTGTATTAAAGAGATGTATTTGGTTATCTTCATCATGATCTCATGGGCAGGCTGTCAATTTATAACCTACTTGATATGATTGTCACACTATCTAAAATGGGTTCAATGCCTTCTGTTGAGTGTTTTAGAGACTTCATTTAAGCCGACATAATTTTCAACATTGCATTTTTGTATTGAACACATTATATTATTTGCTTCTCATGTTCAAACTTTTGCTTTAAGCCTTTGACATCCAGAAGAGAATGAGCTTCCTCTGAAAATAAATGTCGACATGTAAAGCTATTAAGTGGCCTTTTCAAGGCTTACATTCTTAGAGAAGTCCCATGGTGTAATTTAAAAATGAGTTTTTGAGGAAAAGGTAAAACGTAGAAAATATTGCTCTCTAGAAATATTGTTGGCCAAAGATTGGTTTTAGTATAAATGGTCTAAAGTTGTTTGAAATTAGTGTTCAAAATCAGTAAAAATTAGAATACATGCTTTTAGCAAAATTAATTGAACACAAACTGAACTAAACAATTGAGCATGCAGATTGCAATGTCCTGAATTTCGTAATGCACTTGTTACTTGTACAACAAACGCCTCTACAAGATACAATAATCAATCGAATTCAAGAAATGGCAATGAATTTCCTTGGCAAGGCGAACTAATTTTGTGCATCTAGCTCTTCAAAATTTTCGGGAAAAATATGAACCAAAAAAGAGTGATAAAGAAACATGCATATGAAACTTCTTTGCTTTTGATCAATATCTATTTCGCGGAGTAGAAGGATTGGATAAGTAATAATTTATCCATACAACCTGAAAATATTATTGAGGTCTTTGTGGATTTCTCTCATTATTTGAGAGAATAAACATTTACATCAAAGAAGAGTAAGATGGAATAAGTTCAAATCTCCCTACCTCTTTACCATCTGTCACAAGAATAAGAAAAGGAAATAAAGAGATAAAAGAGATGACTATATTTGAGCAGCAACATTATAAACCCTCAGTAAAAGATTGGGATCTACAATCCTTGCTGATAATCAGTGAGACATTCATTGCAGTGGGAAACACATTTCAACTATTCCTTTAAGATTATGTATACAAAATTGTTATGGCCAGCCAGTTTAGCCGCACAGCTTTCAGTTTTATGGTTCCAAGATCATTGGTTAGCAAAATTCTTTGATGGGTCAGAGTAGATGCCGTTTTCCGTCATATTAAATGCGCTTGCATCTCAGGAACTTTGATTTTGAACATTTGAAACTTAATATGGAGAATTATAATTACGGCAGGATTAGATTAGGAGTACCCGTTCTCAAAGCTTGACAAACGAGCATCTGATAGAACGCTGAATAGTTGTGTGTCAACAAATTGCTGCAAACGTGAAAAAATAGGTTTGATTAATAAATGAAATCCTTTTGTTTGCTGAAAAACACAAGAGAACCAAAATCCCTTTGATCTGATACAACTTGAACTGAGCATTCTCTATTCTAAATATGTAATTACCTTTGTATTTAGCACTACAATCATCAGCTACACTTCTACTACTTCAATATCACCACATAAATTATTGCTTTTCCAATCCTTCTACTCCGAGAAATAGATATTGATCAAAAGTAAAGAAGTTTCATATAATTGCAGAATTTCATATCACATTTCTTAACCATGGTCTACCAGAGGAGAAGAAAAAAAAAGAACAGAAAAGAATGAGAGAATAACAATTTATAAGAGAAATTAGACATGAGTGCTAGATACATAGAATAACATTTGAGATGCAACACTAAATGAAAATTGGCTAACTAATTGAAGATTCCAAGTTACCTTAATGAATGGTCGATCCCTACTGGAAAAAGAATCAATAAAGCTATCTTTAAGAAGTATTGAAACCTGAAAACATAGGTTAAGGTTGCACACGTTAAAAGAGCATATTAAGCTTTGCAATCAACAATACTTGCTGTGCCTGGTAATGGAGACTACAGAGGAACATAATATACAGTAAATTTAATTTTCTAACCCTGTCATTGTTTGATTGTACACTAGTTATTGAGTGAGACCTAAGATCTGAACAAAGCGACTCCATGTAGCACCCCATGACCTTAAGAAACTGGGAAGAAAGTTCAGCCTGCAATTATTAATATCTTCCATGAAGAACAACCATGACCGAATCACAATAACAGTAACTAAACGGGTGAAGTACTTCAATTTCCACTATTTAGGAATAAGAACTTCAATTTCCACACATTCACACAACTCACCAAACAATAACACTAATAATAACAATAAGATTGCAAGATGCAAGAAAATCACTAGGTCTCCTAGCTTTCCGCCACAACATTGTGCATCAAACCTTTGATAATCAGCTTAATTTGAAAATACCCATAATTTTCACATTCTGAAAGACAAAATTCAAAGAGACTTCTGCATCGTTCAGTCGACTCCATCCAATTGTTTCACTTAGGCCAGTATACTTTGCTGAATTTAGTTTTATAGTTTTATCTTCATGCATCTGCAAATGCATCTCTATACTAAAACAGACAAAAACTTAATGCACTAGTATACAGCAATGGATAAGAACCTGCAGTTCATTGCACTTATATACAGGATGCCTTTTGGCAATTGAGCTTTCTTTTGCCAATTGAGCATGGATTGGCCGTAATTCAGAGACAAGCTCTTTATGCCGAGGAAGTGTTGGCAAGGAACACATTTTCACCTGTATGGTTAAAAAAATTAACATTAGAAAACTCTTAAAGTTTCAGACATATATGCTCTTAAATTCACACCTACTCAACAGCATAAACCTTCCTCCCTGATCATGTGGTTGAACTTGAGACCACTAACGTATCTTCAAATATCGGAGATAAAAGAACACTAGGAAACCTAGTTAACAAGAAAGTACATAAAATTGGCCTAGGTTCCTAGCATACCTTGTCTTTAAGCAGGTTAACATGAACTAGATTAGATGTTTTCATTCTCAGATCAGTGGGTTTGTGTTGTATGCCAACCTGCAAAATTATAGTATTCAGATCCACATTAAAAGAGTCAACAGGACAGAACTTGATTGGTGGCACAGTCAATATTATGACTCAGTGTATCTTCCATAAATTCATTGTAACAAACTTTGTCACTTCAATTTATAAGACTTTTCACATTGGAGTATCTATTTTTAAAAATAATCAGATTCCCAAACAGACACAGCAGAGATGTACAAAGGTGCTGATCTGTCTGATGGAACCTTAAGAGTTCATAAGGTAAGACTGACAACTATACAATTCCTTCAGTCTTTTTGAACTCTCATTCTTTCACATTATACATATTGCAATAATCTATGAATGTAAAAACATTGGTCTTTATATAACTAACACTCACAATAAAGGGAACCGGTGCATCAAGAAAGTCAAACATCCTTCCTGGTAGCACCTGAAAAATATCAACATGAACTTAAGTGAGTCATAGAAGATTTATGGACAATCAAGACTGTGTTTACTAGAGGATTTACACTCAATCAGTAGTAAACATAATTTTGGGTGAGATGCTTAAGAATGCATAACCTATACGAGACATCTTTCAGTGACAAGCTCGCAAGTACTTGAGCAACTCTCCAGTTGTTGTGTTTTACAAATTTCTTTTTCTTTTTTTTTGTCTTTTTATACCTATCTTTATCCTTTGATTTTATTACTTCATGCATGCTGATGTTGATTGTTGATTTTCGTATTCACAAATTAGATGAATCAATGGAAAAACAAAAGGCTTGGTATTTGGGTACTTGGGTACTTGGGGTATTTAGACCTTTTAGAGCATCTGAAGAATCCTGAGGGAGCATGTAGTCCCTCTCATCTGAATGCTTTGGGATACACAAGTAAATGTGAGGCTATGGAGATTGAGCTTAATTACCGCTCTCATTGTTAAGCTACTCCAAGGGGTCATCAAAGAGCTTGCTAAATACATTTCCCTTAAAAAATACGATGAGAATTGGAGCATGTTTATGTATTCACCTATTCTTACCCCTACCTTACAAATCGGATTGTTCACTTGGGCCAATAAACTTTGTTGAATTTAGTTTTATAGTTTTGTCTTCATGCATCTGCAAATCCACAAGCTGATTTTTTTATAAGAAACTTAACTTTTTATTAATATATGCAAAATATACAAAAGAAGTCCTCAAGCCTAATCAATAAACCTTTAGGAAAAAATTTACGATGTTTTGGAAAAAGCTCATGTTAAATGAACATTTTGGAAAAAAAGAGTTACAAGGATATTACAGCTTGTTTCAATGCTTTATAACGTTTCCGTATAGCATAAGTGGGTAAACTGCTGGTAAACTTACAGGGAGCAATAAACTCTGCCACTGAAAAGGACATATCATGGGAACAAGAGATAAGACAGTAGCTGATAAAACGCCCTGCAGTAATTGAAATATAATATCAAAGGCATTCCTCTTTTAAATCAAAACATCCTCTCAGATGCTACAGATCATGAACAATACGACAAAAAGGTAAGCTAAAACATACATTTAGAAGCAATTTACTGATTTCCAGATTGAGATAGTGTCCCATATAATAGGACTTACCAGGTTCGGGCATACAACTACGACTTGTTTTTCTAATAGCACTCCTGCAACCAACGATAAAACCTGGAGAAGTACCTTCTGTCAGATTTGAACCAAGATCTATGAAAAATGACTACAAAAATATGCAAGTGCTCAAGTAAGACTTCCACTAAGTTCTTTAGGTTTCCTCTCCTTTTTTATCAGATTAGTTCCTCATCCATTATGAAACCTGAAATGTTGATCCTAACTATGTTAGAAAGAAAGCTATTATCACAGGCAAATTACGTTACACGTTTCCCTCAATTACCAGTGGAGCAAAGCCACAAAATCCATTGGCAGTTCTGCTTCTGCCTCTGTGGACCAAAAACGTCGATTACAATAATGCCATCTCAACATGGTCAACTGTGTTAGACAATAGACCTAGAGTACTAGGGGTGAATATTATTATCTGTTAAGGAAGTTAAAATACAATAGTTTTAGATGTCATGTTCTCCTTTGACTCTCCATATAGTCAAAAACGAGAAATACAACCACACAAAGTTGCTATAAAGCAGTGATAAATATATTTTAAGCTATAGATGCATGTGCATTATTCTTAAACAAAAAGTGCCTTTGCATGTAGAGAGGAATTTAATGATGTCATCATGAGATTTTTTTACTAATAAGAGGAAAAACTTGTGAAAAAAGTCTTACAATATACATAAACATAAGTGAAGCACTGTTCTATAAACATTTTGGAAGTCGTTTTGACTTGTCAAACTTCAAAGGACGTGAGAGCTCTATTATTTTCTAGAATCAATAGATGCTGGAGTAATTGACAAGGATAAAAGCCAATTTATGACTATTCTAAGCTTACACTTTCAAGTGAGAGAGCTCGACATATTGTTGACGTTGTCCATATCGATAGAGCAAGAGCTTCCTCCACAGCAGCCATCTTTGACAAGACCTTTGACCAAAGAATTATTTAGCGAAACTCATAATCAAGGAACATATCTTAGGATAGCAGTCAAAAAGGAAGATACCTCAGCAGATTTAAGTAGATCTCGATACTTTTCAGAAAATCCTAGCTTAGAAAGTGGAGGTCGCCTATACTCAACAGGCTGTAAATGCTCAAGAGGTTTAAAAACCAATTCATCTCCCCGTAGGGGAAGAGGAAGAGCGTGATATCCACAAACTATTTGTAGCAAATCGTTTTTATTCTCCTGTCAACACAAAAGTTTAAATAAGTAAACAAATTCGCAAGAATAAACATCAAATGACAATTCAACTATCAACTATGTTTAAACAAACATTGAACTTTAAAATAACTAACCCTAGCCCATTCCATTATTAAATCATCACCAAAGTCCTTGTCATGATTTGGGAAAACTTCGTCATCCTCATCCTCTGAAGCAAAACTTCTAACTGGACTGCCAAGACACTAAAGTATTACTGAAGTTGTAACAGGAATAAAAGTGATTATGGAGTAGCACAAAGGATAAATATTCAATTTTATTACATACGAGTAAGAATCAAGAACACAGTAAAAAGTGCTGCAAGAGCTACATAATGCCATGTAAAAGGAACAGAATAAATGTGATACACAGAACAAGCTTCACAGAATTTGACAATTTAGTAGCAAAATTTTAGGTCTGATGAAGAATCCGCAACCTGAATAGGGATTCAGAACTCCCAAGCCGTTCCATTGTACAAGTCCTCGAGGAAAAGGATACCTCCGGAGAAGCGTGACCATTTTCATAAGTTGCATCTATTCTTTCCATCTAACCAAATAAATAAGAGCAAATTTAAAGAATGTATATATTGAAAGTGGTCCAACGCTAAGTGCCCATAAATAATGTAAAGCCTCAACAATTTTTATTTCTTTTTATCAACCTTGTCAGTTTCCTTACTTGACTATATTCCGAAGCCTCACTAGTGGCAACACTTTCTGGGGACCGTGTTTCCCACATCTTCAATGGAGATGTGGAGATGTCGCTATCAGATATAATTCCGGCGGCAGCAGCAGTTAGGGCTACTGCACTGTCAACAGGTATAGCACATGCCATCCAATCACTAAATGATTCCCTCTCAGGTGGATCAGCATTCTCACTAGCACCAATTTCATCGTGTAACTTGGACATTGACGGGACATAATCAGTTAGTGACATTTCACTAACAAATTGAACAATCCGATTCAGACGCTCTTGGGCAATGATACTGTATCAAAATAAAGAGAAGATAATTATATCATTAAAGAAAAATTATGCTATGTCATTAACATAAATCAGTCAAAGTTTATTCTTAAAATTTATAGAGCAATTCAAATTACAAAAAACCTGTTTAACATCTCATAGTGCAACTCGAAAAATGGAACTCTCGTTAACAGACAATAGCAGCGAGGTGCAGAAACCAAATAGCGGCTGCATGTTCCTGGTGAATGAGAAAGAGAAGATATGCCTAAAATACCAGGTGGCCTCTGAACAATTTCCGGCACATGTAAGCAAACCCCATAAAGTGTTGCATTGTCTGCCACCTGAAAGGACATTTATAAATCCTTCAGCAACCACCTTCTTTCAGGACCAACTAGAAACACAATCGTCTAGGTCTATTATATACATAAATATTTCTTCTAAAACAGCTTGAAGTAAAAAAATAATAAATTGAACCACTATTTTAGTGACAATCAAAATAAGATGCAGTAATATATCTGAGTAACATATTTATTTTTCTCAACAAATAGAGGAGATACAACAGCGACATAAGGTGAGAATAAAAACAAGAATGCCAAAAAGTGGTACAACCTTACTCAAGACAAGACCTCACCCTCAGAATTAGCTAAGTCACTATCAGAGCCTACCACTGTTCTACTTTTGCATACATTTATTAGAAAAGGCAATGCTAAACCTATACAGCTAAATTCACTAAGTGAGGTTAAATTAAGAAGGCAGTAAACTACTACTTCAATATGCCAGAAAACTACAACACAGGGTAAGCGAGTCTCCCGAGAACCAGTAAACAACTACCTAAACAAGAAATGTAGATGAAACTGCATGCAACATAATTGCAAGCAGAATAATAGCAAAAGAAAATGATCTTACTGAATCTAGCTTCGTCAAGAATAAGATCTTTAACATTTTAAATTTAAGAACACTAAAAGAAAAATATTGCAAGCAGAAGCTACCAGGAAAGGGTATAAGGTATTTCAGACTAAAACAAGATGAAAAAGCAAGAAACTTACCTTAAGTGAAAAAATAAATGCTAAATCGTCTCTGGTTAAATGCTCCTGTCGCACAACATGGATTTTACAGATATATTACTAGCTTCATAGCAGCTAATTTGAAAATTTAACTTTTCAAGATAATGGAAATTAAAGCATGAATTCTAAAACAGAAGCCCAAATCAAAGATCAAAGTAACAATATGCTTCAGGGTTTAAATGATGACGGGAAATGTTATTTTGATGATACATCATATACTTGACCAGAAACTCCCAGAATAAGAGGGTTTCAATAGAAACTCCTATAAATATGTTTAAATAAGCTAGGGCCATAAACTGGTGATCCGATTCTCATCTACTTTCTGAAGTGACAATTTTAGTACAACGGAAGAGACAAGACCTTGACTCAGTTTGCTGTTGGAATATTGTCCCACATCGACTTGCCCATTCTGTGCTAGTTATAAAGTTCTAGTACTCATCTCCTTAACATCTAGGTTTTAAGGAATGATCGGGTTAGGCTTTTCAACTTGGTATCAGAGCTTGGTTGGGCCTTTGTTTGTGCCTCTTTAGTTCAGTTCTTTGTCCATTTAGTTCGGATTGTTTGGTATACTGCTCAGTTCGGCTACCATGTTGTGGTTCAGGAGGGTGTGTTGGAATATTGTCCCACATCGCCTAGACTTGTTCATTCTGTGCTAGTTATAAAGTTCCAGTACCCCTCTCCTTAACACCTAAGTTTTAAGGAGTGATCGGACTAGGCTTTTCAACTTTTGCTACTTGTTACTAGTGTTCAACAGGCCAAGCCATTTCTAAGAAGGCTATTAAACAAACTCCCACAAGCAAGGACATGAAGAGGGAAAATAAAGAGAGAGAGGAGCAGGGTAATAATCATAAGAGTGTTCCATAAAGTTATGAGTTTAATGCAGAAGTTTAAACACACATACAACCATTGGATAAAAAAAGATGTTATATGAATATTGATTATCTATTATCCAACAATAAAGACTATGCTGTTGGATGAGACATGGTTCTACTGTACAAACAAATTTTTAAAACAATAATTTTATGGCTGCAACCCCTGGCTTCATAAATCACACCTACAAAATCTCGTCTAGCAGATGGACGCAATTAAAATATTGTGAAATAGATGATGAAATTCAGTGAAATTTAAATAAAGAAAAAGGAAACCAGGTCAGGTTCCATTGCAAGCAGCACTCCTTATGCAGGGAGTGATTTTTGTGTCCATCTTGCTCTATATTACGAGTATTTTGAATGAATATTGATAGTTTCAATGAACTTTCAAGGTTTCCGTCCCATCAATGTTTTCCTTCGAGATTTCAGTAAATCCAAACCCTCAACTGATATTTTTTTTCCTTTGCCTTTAGAGACATGAGATATGGATTTGGCATACCTGGCCATAAACAAGTTGATTTAGATCACTCAGTGACGGAGTCCTCTCCAATAACCGTGCCTGTATCACAGAATACCATGATTAAACCATTATTGACTAGTAAATGAAAATCAGCAGATAACAAAACCAGGAAAGATATAATCTGAACATCATTATGAAACAGAGATTTTCAAAGATAAATAAAGACTAGATTCCTCAAGAACAATAGTTGGTAAGATCTACTTCTTTATAAGAAACGTAAACTCTTTCATCAATACTAGACAATGTTTAAAGAATGATAAATAGTCCGCACGGTATATCAATTTACAACGTCTCTGCAATTTGACAGAACAAAAAAGAATGAGAAGTCCTTAAAAAGATTAAGTTGGTAAGGGAAAATTAAGTTGGTAAGATTCTACATTGATAAACAAGTATGTGCGACATCTATACGTCCCACAACTAGAACATGAAAACAATTGGGCAAACTCATACACATCTCCAGTAATGAGTTAGCACTCCACTAGAGGCTTAGTGGTTGATATTATTTTGCCTGACTTGGCGGTTGATTTCAGGTGACCGCCAACTAAGTCCGTTAAAGAGCCAGTCAGCAGCCAGTCAACTTGACTTGAGAGAGGACTATTCACTCTGTGCATATGCCAACCTTATTTAGGGCCCTCCTTAAAATGCTTTGCCCTCCTTTTTTCAAGAATGATTCCACATGCCATTCAATGACAAGAAAGAATCATGCTATGACATTGATTGGCTCAAAAACAAGTAGCATATAGAGGACTTTAAATTTACTAATCAAGTTAATCGCTAATTTCTTGACATATAAGCTTCCAAACACGAGACAACTTGATTGATCAACATCTTTAACCCTTTAAATTGAGCTTAGGAGCACTTTCAATAAAGATTCTTTTAATTTGCTATTCCACTCCATTGGTGCCTTTAGTCAGGTCAGGTATAATCTATTTATGTCAAGAAGCAGTTTCAATATGAAATTTCTAAAACAAGCTGAATATGCATAACATCATATAGAATCAGAAATCAAACCTTAACACCTGAGGGAAAACAGAAGGCAGCTACGTCCTTCATACGCATTGCTAAACTCTTCCCAGGAGGATACTTAAAAAGTATCTGCAGATAAAACAAATAAGAAAAATTATGATAAATTGATCAATAGAAACTAACACAAATAAGCAAAAAAAAAGTGTTCACGCAGAATCCCAGTAGTCTAAAAGTTAAATGAGGCAATCCCTGAAAGAATGCTAGATGTAAATTTGTTTTTCCACAGAAAAAGTTCAAAACAAAAGAGTTCGTGAAATGACAAACTTAAAAACTCAACCTGAGGTTCCAATGTGGGAACTGAAGGTCCCAGGTGCTGCAACATTGTATAGTCAACAATTTCAGACTTTGCCATCTCTAACTCCCACTTCTTCCTTTTGGCGAACGCATCCTCCACAATCTCAAGATTAGCATCTGAATGAAGCCCCACAATTATAAAGTGTTCAAAGAGTGAGGTGGGCTCCTGATACTTGGCACGGTCCTACAATTACGTAATGTATCAAAACTCCACGGACTGATAGCTTACCTTTCTGATTGTGATAACCATTCTCTTCTTTTTTTTTGGAAGAAATTGCAATAATCATTCAACGGAGAACTAGAGCTGCAATTTCGTGTTTAAACCAGGTTGAAGATATACGTGATTTCTACAGGAAAAAGTAGGACAATCCTAACTAATTCCTCAATTTTTTACATTTTATTTTAGTATATCACATGTTTAATCAACACTAAGATGCTCCTCCCCCCAAAACAACAAGGCAAATACAACTGCATATTTTGAAACAAATTTAGCATGCTGTAAAACAAGCATCACTAGTGAAGTGGTTTATTAATTCCATCTTATATGCTTTAATGATCGCATTTCTTCAAGATTGTTTCTCTTCTCTTATTTTTCTTTTTCCTTTCTTCTTCTAATTCCTTTCTTTCCTTCTTCTTTGCTTTCAACTTCCTTTTGCTTAAACACAATTTTCCAAACTGATAAATCTACATTGTTCTCAGATAACTAGTGTACAAACATATGGCAACTCACACATGGTTCTGTGAATCATGCTTTATTTAACGTTAACGATGAAGTCATGCCTCTTAGAACAACTGAAATGCAGGCAGATACAGCCCCTCAGTACTACAGTCCCACAAGCAACAGACAATTACACGAAATATATACTTGGATGGCCTCAAGGATCTCACAACTTGAACCCAAGACCTAAGAACGGATGTATTGGAAATGCCCACTGGGCTTTAATTAATTTCAGTCTTTATGTTAACTGAGATCCCCCAGATACAAGTAGATGATATTTATGCCTTTAAAGTAATCTCATTTGTCAGATTAACCGATATAATATGTAGAGTTTTAGTGTTATGGAAGCATCGTACAAGACGAGGGACGGCCCGGAACTGATCAAACTTCAGATAAACATTTGAAACGGGACATAGTAGGCCCAAAAGATGCTATAACTGGAATGCCAGACTACCGTTGGGACCTCATTTGCATGGTACAATTTCTTAAGTTTCCGTAGCCCCTAATAAAGTTAATGTTAACAAGCAAAGAGCTGATGTAACCAGCCAATGAAAGAATCGACGAAAAAAAAGGCAGAAAATTTAAAGATGAAATACCATTAAATTGGAGTGACGCTGATACCACTGGCGTTTTTGGTTTGCCAAGACCTCAGGGTTGAAACTTGACCAATAATCTTCTTCTCTAGAACTGCTTCCCCATCTCCAAGCCTTCTGCATATGGGTTTTCAATCTCTGAAAGCTGTTGTTACGTCTGTACCCTGCAGTCACTAATTCACTTTGAACACGTCTATGCCTCGGTCCGGTTGTCTGGGTA
Source organism: Datisca glomerata (assembly GCA_003255025.1). NCBI lineage: Eukaryota > Viridiplantae > Streptophyta > Magnoliopsida > Cucurbitales > Datiscaceae > Datisca > Datisca glomerata. The sequence continues at coordinate 28,285 of QANY01009901.1, forward strand.
ACAGAGCTTCCCATGTACACACTATGTAGAGCCTCTCCAGCCACTCTACATGCCCCCTCAGATAAGTGATGCAAGACCCTAATGGGTGATGAAGGATGTTCTTCAGGCGCTTCAGCATCTTCTTTTGTCTCCATTCTCAAAGACTTAGCTCCTTTTTTTTACTCTTATCGCACCAATTAACACCACCTCCCCTCTCCATCACATGTACCATGTGCAAAGCCCTTAATACCTCCGAATCATTTCAGTTATTATAATCTATTCCATTAGATACCACCCTAATTAAGCACATTCAGATGCAAAAGCCACAAGAAAAATGTATTAGCTTCCGAATAAATAGCTTGATCCTCGATTTCACTAACATCCACGTCGCAACGCTCAAAGAATCCAGAAAAATCTATCTCCGTGTCACGTAAACTTCTCCATGCAAACAAAGGATACTCTGATGGCAAAAACAAATCAACCTTTTCAATAAAAGCGAAATAATGCTGAGAATAAGAGAGCCAGATCAAGCATTTATAATTCCATATATCTGCTGGCAATCAGATTCTGATTTATAACGGACATAGTACTTGAATTACAGAATTGATACAGAAATGAAAGAACTTAAATTCAGGAAAATGAAAGCAAAATAAACAAACATGGATATAATAGGTACCTGATTTTGATTCTAAGTTTAGAGATAGAGAGAGATGCTAAAAATAGAAGGCGGTTATGCAAAAAGAACAGGAGGAGGGAGACGTGAACGAACGGAAGCTTTAGAACTGAAAAGGAAAAGACAACGCAGGTTGAAAACGAAATGGAATGAATTCTAATATATCAGTACCATCCTCTGATTCTCATAATATCATTTACTTCCCCCCAGATCTTGTCTCTTATAAATAAATGAACCTATGTTTTTCATTGTTTATAACACTTTTACTTATTGATTATGATTATATTATATAATAGTTAAATCGTCAAATCATACTATAAGATATATAAAATCATGGGTAGTTTTAAATTTCTATAGAATTATAGCTTTGATAAAAAATAATATTTTACTTAAAATAAAATGTGGAGTAATTAAAATAAAATAAAGTGTAAATAAAAACACTTATACGTGATGATGAAGTCAACACAAATGATTGATTAAATCTACGAATGACTATCAGTGATAATCCCTAAGCTTTTAGGGTAAATTTATGGTTTTTGCTTATCTCGCATAAATAGGTTGAATTGCATGTCACAGTTTTTTGGTGTTTTGAAGATGTATAGAAATTATCCAAGCGTGAGAGGAGATTAATGAAATTATGAAAAAATAAATGAGGGATAGTTTTGATATTGGGATGAAGTGGAGATTAAAAAAAGAAACAGTATGGAATTCTGTTAACAAAAAGTAGATAAATATAAAATACAGCCTCTATGCACGATGTGCGTAACTTCCACTAACGATAAAGGCCATTTGACTTTGAAATTCAACGCGTTGATAAATGCGATGCAGTATGTCCCACCTTTCTCAAATTCAATACGATATCAACACGTGCTCCGTCCGTCCCCCAGAATGCCGTAGATCAGGACCCTACCCGCCACGTGTATGTATTAGATTCGGATCACATTCTTATTTTGCGATTAAGCTGATTTTGGATTTATTAAGACCATATCAATTTAATATAAACATATAATTTATTGTTTGCTCTCGAATATGATACAATCTGAACTCTAATTTCAATTTGGATTAAATACATCTTAATCATATATTATAATACATTTTTCATTACTTTCCAGAAATAGTTTTAAACTGACTTATAAAATTTTATTGAACACTTATACACTCAACTTTCGTCTTTTTTGTCAAAAAAGATAAATATATTAATAAAAAAATTACACAATTACATGGACATACCCCGAGAGGAAAAAATAAAAGCACTAAAGAGCACAAAAACCCTAAAACAACAAGGGGACTACAACCATCTATCTAAACAAGATCCATCAAAGTGATAGTTTCTAACCTTGTTTAAGTACATCAATCTATCACTAACAAACCTGATAATTTTTCTAGTAATAAGCATGTTATCAAGAACCTTACCAAGGAACACTTTATTATTCTTTTCAAGCCAAATGTAATAAATATAAGAGATAAGAAGAATCTTACAGCTAACAAATTCATACATTGTAATTTTCTTCAAACTCGAGAGCCAAGTAAACAAGTCAGTCCAGTTCATGATACCATAATAGTTGCACGTGAAGAGAAGGTCTTTGAGAATCAGTGTAGAAGAAGGACATTCAAAAAATAGATGTTGGCAAGTCTCAATACCAGATGTGCAAAACACACAAGCAGGATTCACCTCAGGCTTCCAAATAATGATCTTGTCCTTTGAAGCTAGCTTATTCAGGAGAGCCAACCAAAAGATGAATGAGCACTTAAGGATATAACCATAAACTAGATAATATAAGCCTAATGTGTTGGGGGTTATATACTCAAAGCATGTGTATTGATATTTTGATATGAAATTTAATGAGGATTACATTTTTTTATAATTGTTCTTTTAAATTATTGTTGAATAATTTATATAAATATCTGAAAATTTCATATTCATTAATGAGACTATAATCTTGTATTAGCACGAGAGAATTAAGATCATAAATAATGAATAAAATTATCAGCAACACATTAAAGTGTGAAATCTTTAATGAATGGTTGCTAGTACGGTTCACTAAGCACGTGACTGCGTGTGATCTATATCTGGATCATTGATGTGTATAGAGATCTTAGTGAAGGTACTTTATGTAATGAGATTATATATGACTGGACCGATGTGAATTAATATTTTTATCAACGTGTCATTTATCATAAAGATTTAGTATACCAATTCGATGATCATATGTAGATCAGTTTGAATCCTGAGTACTCATGAAATCCTATGCATGTCTACTGGATCTTTTGATTTACTCGTTAATCTTTGTTTGTAAAATAAGCTAATCACTTTTATTTTGGAGATTTAGTGATGTGGATGGTTGGAAACATGATCTTACAAGATTTGGAATCCAAGCTTTCCTAATGATCGTATATTGATTCCATTAAGTGTTAATTCTAAAACTGAATGGTTATTCAGCTCAAATTTATAATAAGATTATAAATTAGCCATTCACTAGTGGATTAATGATACTTAATGATCAATATGTATTTATGGGGTAAAATGATAATTTTGATCAATTCTAATTTACGAATCAATAATTGAATGACAGAACTACATGAAATGATTATATCAGTGGACTGTGTGAGAATACTTTGTAAATACATTTTATAATCACTGAGAGTTCAATTATATATTTATAGTGGAGTAATAATGAAAATAATAAACAATATTATTTAATTAAAGAGTTTAATTAATAATCTGGTTTATTGGAGCTTATGATTATAGGTCCATTGTCTCCAAGTCACCTCTATACTACGTAGTCTAGGGTGTGAATATTTCAGGACATGAGAAAATGACTGACTTGTGAAGAAATTTTAATTCTGGGGCAAATACATAATTATGTGTGATTGATTAATTAAAAATTAATTAATTAAATTATATATATATATATATAAAATTATTGATAAATTTTAACTATCGAAGTGAGATAGAATATCTAGTTTATGAAATTAGATAATTAAATTATTATTAGATAATAATTTGAATCAACTAAATCTGTTATTTGTGAAATAATAGATAACTTAATTGATAGGGATAATCAGATATATTAATTTTGAATTAACTGATATCTAGATATTTATCTGATTGAAATAAATAATTAATTTAAAGTAATTGTCATGTGTCGATTAATGATTGAGAATCATAGATCATCGTGGGCTGATATACAGTAGGCGTGTAACACTATTGTGCCACACGGCACTGCAGTGTGGCATAACACACAGTGTCCTAAGGCACTGTGATGCTTAACGCCAACTGTAGTGTTGTGTGGCATTGCAGTTATGCACCGTTATATATTATAACGTTTTACCCCTCACGACATTGCATTGGATAATTTGAAATTATATATTATTTTTTAATTTTAATTATCCCTAAATATCTTATGCACCATTTTCAAGAATATATACATATATTATTCTAATGGCCTAGAGAGATAGCTCAGTTCATCAATCAAAAATTGAATTAAGAACATAGTTAGAGTTAGAAAGTTTTAATTCTACGATAAGTTAATCAAATCTCTAAAAGAATAGTCATCGTGTTCTTTTAGATAATCGTTTCATAAAAGTTTTTCTCAGTAAATCTCTAGATCTCATGTGTTGAGTACATCTAGAGACAGAAAAAATATCTTGTAATATTCTGCGTGCCCACACACATCCTAGTGTGTTGATGATTGACTTGAAAGATCTTGTGTGAATTTCAGAGTCTATTGATCGTTGGAACGGCTTCGTGGGACGGAGGATAGATCGGTTTTATAAGGACGCTTGATATAGACTAAAAGAGGTATATGATTCATAATCATATATGTTGTAGATTTAATGTGTGAATATATAATGGATCCTGATAGAAAAGAGTTTTCAATAAAAAAATTTATTTTTGGAAATCGCCGCGTCGCGCTTGTTTTTCTTTTTCTTTTTCATTAATTTTTTTAAACACCCCCGTTGCACTTGCGTTACGTTTTCCAACAATTGGTATCATAACGATCTTTATATATTTATATGTTAAATGCTATGTGAGTTTTCTTGCATTATTCATATAATATGATATATGCATGAATGAATAAATGGTTATGTTTTTTGAATATATAAAAAATAACGGATCGTTAATTGTATGGTGATTGTTGGGCTAGTTTAATTTTTTTCTTAGATCTTGTGTAAGCCATTTTGGGGAGTGGAATTTTTTGTAATTTTTTGAATATTTTATCGTAATTATTTTGATAGCGAGAAGACGAATAACGTACGAGACGAACAATGGAGGAAAAAAATATGAATTCTTTTAGAATTCTAGCACTGACACCGGAAATTAGATTTCCGGCACTGGCGCCGCCAATTTTTGAAAATCGGCAATGTCACCGAAATTTACTATTCCGACGACGTCGCCAGAAAATCGATGCCGAAGGCGGACGCTGGCCGACAGTGACAGACGGGTGCCCTAACCTATAATGCCACAATAAACTAGAAGACTTATAACCATGACAAGTAACATTAGTTTTAGGTAAACATGTAAGGATGGGATAGAGACCATTCACACTTAGTCCTTTATACAGAATTGCCCATGTGCACTTGTCCTGAATATAGAAAAATGGAGCATCAAATTGGCATTGGGTCCGACCGTGATGGTGGTCAGTGGCAACTATTGTCATATTTAGAGAAGTTTCGCACAAATCCTGATACCAATCAACCATATTACTGTAGATAACCCTATATCTATCAATTATCTTTTTTTAATTTTAAAATTAATGTAATTTTATAATTAAATGATTAGTTTTTAATTTTATGAAAATTAGAAATTAATAGGTTGATTAGGTTTGACCCAAATTTGATCAAATCAAATAAAATGATTATTTGACTAAGTCAAAGTCAACTATTTTAAAGAGATAATTATATAAATTAATTTTAATTATGAAAAACAGTTTTTCCTAATTAAATATGATTTTTTCAAAGCTTAAAGATTATTAAGATGGACATCAGTAGGAGAGGGAAATATTTGAGAAATATGTATTTTTGAAGTCCGCTTTGTAATATTATTTCTTTATTTCAAGAGTTATAATTTAGAAATACTCAATAGTCACTCGGTCTATTATTATTTTATTTCATTGTTAAATAATTGTTTAATTGTTATGTTTGATAACATGTTCATGCATTAGTCGATCACATACCATACATGAAAAACTCACACAGTTTTATTTAATCATACATCTCATCAGTAGAAACATGATTTATTAGGATTGTTCTAATATGTTTATATGTATTATTTTATGAAATCAATTACATATAAACTGCTAGGTTTTAATTAGTTAAAACTTGGTAATCACACCATACTAAGATCTATAGTAACATTTAGAATAACCGACTTTAGTAAACGAGTTTTATTAAAGTTTGATGAATATAATTAATTAGTTAATCGAAGTTCACCTAATTATGACATAGGTACTTTAGAAGGTTAAATGAACTTAGACCAACAAAATTGACATAATTGATTATTAAATATTCACAGGGTTATTATTCTGACCATTGATTAATTTGGAATGTATTGATTAGTTAAAATGGAAACACATAATCCTAAAATAATGAGTGGGAGAAGGCTGACATGTCAATGTAACATATGATCTCCATCACTAGTACAACACTGTGAGGTGCAATAAGGGCATCGAGATGGCTTTGTTTTCATCTCCCTAAGGAAGGTTTCGAGCTATACCAATACCAAGGTTGGACTTCTTAAGAAGATAGGAGGAAGTGATGCAGTTTAGTTTTGACCGACCCTAAGGCGGCTTATTCTAAATGGAGTCATGGAATCTGAAATGATGGGTTACACTCAAAAAATCACAATTAAACTTTCATGTGGATAGTTGTAACATTACGGAACAAGCGATACCTTATTGTTAAAAGAGAAAATATGAGATATTTTAAGTTTTAATTAATAAGGATGAGAATGTCTCATAAACAGTCTAAGGTTAATCTGACTGACCCTAAGGCATCACATTAATCGTTGGATTATTTTATCGTGATTAATAAATGTTAAATTTGTGTGTTTATTATGTTGCATTCATGCATCACGTTTTTTTTTAAATTCTAGATATTTATCAATTATATAGAATCTTCTATGTTTTAAATTTCAGTCATCATTATTATGTCTACCATGGGCAACCATGTTACTGCTTTACTCGCGCTTGAGAAATTGAATGGTGATAATTTCATACGTTGAAAATCAAATATGAACTTAACGCTGATTTGTAAGAACCATAAGTTCGTTCTTACTGAGAAATGCCCTGCGAAGCCCGTTGCTAATGCTCTTAAGAATGTTAGGGACAAATATGATGCTTAGATCATATCAAACAACAAGGCAAAATGATACATGCTTGTGAGCGTGAATGATGTTCTGAAAATCAAGCATGAAAACATGGAGACTACCTATGAGATTATGGATCTCCACATGTGATGTTTGGGTAGCAGTCTGACAAAGTCGTCATGAGGCCACTAGGAGCTATATGATGACTAAGATGAGAAAGAGTACTTATGTGTGAGAATATGTTTTGAACGTGATCAACATAATGCACGAGGCAGAAGTATATGGGGCTACCATTGATTAACGGACTCAAGTTAGCATTATACTTGGGTCGCTCACACTAGTTTTTTCTGACTCACAACCAACTATGTTATGAGTAAGTTGCAATTCAACATGACCCAATTGTTGAATGAACTGTAGATTTTTGAGTCACTCAATCTTAGAATAACCAAAGAGGGTGAGGCAAATGTTGTCGAGCAAAAACCTTATTCCACTATTGTTAAAAGTAATAAGAGGAAGAAGATCAATGGTAAGGGCAAAAGTAAGAACAATAAAGGGAAGAAAGGCAAGATATCGCCAAAAGCCAAGAAGAATAAGAACAACAGAAAGCCCAAAGGAAAATGTTTCCACTGTTGGGTTTAAGGTATTGGAAGAAAAACGATAATAAGTATCTCTCCGAGCTGAAAAAGAAAGGTAAATATGATTTACTTGTACTTGAAGCTTGCTAGTGGAATCTGATTTTTCATCCTAGATACTTGATTCAGGAGCCACTAACCATGTATGTACTTCTTTGCAGATGCTTGATTCAAGGGAGCTGGCTGATGGCGAGTTTATTTTAAGAGTTGGCAGTGGTGCACTCGTGTCAGCTAAAACATTAGGGACAATTCATTTACTTTTCAGATATAATTATTTAGTTTTGAACGATGTTTATTATATTCCTGGATTTTCAAGAAATTTGATTTCCCTCTCTTTTTTGCAAGGGCAGTTATTTGAAGCTACTTTTATTAATAAAAAAATTATTATTTCTAAGATTGGATTCGATATCTGTCAGGATAAAATTATGAAGCGAATTGTACATGCTTAAACTGACTAAACACACGTTAAATAATTTAAAATTATTTAAAGTAGGAAAACCTAAAAGTAACAAATGAAAAAAAAATTCGCATGATGATGATAACACATATCTTTGGCATCTTAGGTTGGGACATATTAATTTAAATAGTTAAACAGGTTGACAAAGCATTGTGCTTTGAGAGAACTAAAAGTTAGAACTCTTCTTATTTGTGAATCATGTCTAGAGGGTAAAATAACCAAGAGATTTTTTTCTGGAAAGGGCCAAAGAGCCAAGGAAACACTTGAACTAGTACATAGTGATGTATGTAGACCGATCAATGTACAAGCTAGATATAGGTATGAGTATTTTATCACTTTCATTGACGACTACTCAAGATATGGTTATAGTTACCTAATGCATAGGAAGTCTGAAACTTTTGGAAAGTTTAAAGACTTCAAGGCTGAAGCTGAAAGGAAATTAGGTAAATCATTGAAAACCCTTCGCTCCGATCGAGGTGGTGAATACTTGGATTTAAATTTCAAAGATTATTTGTTGTAGTGTGGAATCCTATCCAAACTCACAACACCTGGAATACCACAATAAAATGGTGTTGTAAAAAGGAGAAATTGAACCTTATTGGATATGGTTAGGTCGATGTTAAGCTACTCATCACTGTCACTTACATTTTGGGGATATGCACTACACACGACTACTTACATTTTGAATGTAGTACCCTCTAAGTTTGTAAGCAAGACAACTTTAGAGTTATGGAATGGATCCAAAGCTAGTTTGCATCGTTTTCGTAGATGAGGGTGTCTAGCTCACGTTCTTAGACCCAAGATCAAAAAGTTAGACTCAAGGTCTGAAGTATGCATATTCATTGGCTATGCTCTAGAGACTAGATGTGGGTACTTTTATAGTCACAATGATCAAAAAGTGTTTGTATCGACAAGTGCCACTTTCCTTAAACACAACTATATGAAAAACTACAAACTTCATAGCAAAGTAGTTTTGAGGAATTAGCGACTGATGAGATCAAACCACCTTCAATTTCTATTGATAAATGACAAACTATAGAAACCACGATTCCTGTAAAGGAAACCCCGGTACAACGTCGTAGTGGGATGGTTGTGAGATAACCAGTACGCTACGAACTAGAGGTACATGTCCTAGTGTCAGATACTGATAATGATGATATGTTATCTTATGTTGAAGCAATGGATGATCCTGAAAATGAGAAATGACAAGATTCTATGAACCAGGAAATGGAGTCTACGTATTCCAAATCCGTTTGGGAACTTGTAGATCCACCTGAAAATATCAGGCCTATTGGATGTAAATGGATCTTCAAGAAGAAAAGATGTGCATATGAGAAAATAGAGACTTTCGAGGAACAGTTAATAGCCAATGGCTATGCTATAATCCATTCGCATCATTTGTACATGGCCGCTAGTTTTGACCATGAGATATGGCAAATGGATGTCAAGACAGCTTTTCTGAATGACTCGATTAAAGAAAACATCTATATAATGCAACCAGAATTGTTCGTACAAAAGGGGCAAGATCAGAAAGTATGCAAGTTGCTTAAATTTATTTATGGATTAAAGCAAGTATCTAGATTTTAGAATCTTGCATTTGATGAGATTATAAAGGCTTATGGCTTCGATCAAAATGTTGACGAAACCTATGTTTATAAATACATCAAAGATGATATAGTAGTTTTCTTAGTTTTTTATATTGATAATATTCTACTAATTGAGAATGATGTAGAAACTCTGTCAAAAGTAAAGAAGTGGTTAGCTGAGAAATTCCAAATGAAAGATTTGGGAGAACGAGCTATGTTCTGAGCATCCAAATCCTAAAAGATAGAAAGAACAAGCTCTTGGCACTTTCTCAGACATCTTATATTAATAATGTGTTGGAGAGATTCTCTATGGAGAATTCCAAGAAAGGTCAACTATCGACCAGACATGGAATCGTCCTCTCTAAGAAACAATGTCCTAAGACACCTTAGGAGGAAGAGGATATGAGAAAGGTTCCCTATACTTCAGCAGTTGAAAGTCTCATATATGTCATGTTGTATACGAGACCAGACATTTGCTATGTAGTGAGAATTGTTAGTCGTTATCAATCGAATCTAGGTTTGGAACAATGTATTGCAATAAAGCACATTCTCAAGTATCATAGGAGAACGAGAAATTATATGCTTGTTTATTCAGGTGTAGACCTGAACCCCACTAGATATGTTGATTCTGATTTTCAATCAAACATAGATAGTCAAAAGTCTACATCTAGATCAGTATTCACCCTAGGTGGAGGAGTTGTAGTCTGGAGAAGTATTACACAATCCAACATTACAAATTCTAATATGAAAGCTGAATATATAACGGCATGTGAAGCTGCAAAATGATCAGTATAGCTCAAAAAGTTCTATATTGATCTGGAAGTAGTTTCGGATATGGACAAACCGCTGATCATGTACTATGACAACAGTGGGGAGAAGCGAATTCCAAGGAACCAAGAAGTCACAAGAGGGGCAAGTACATAGAGAGGAAATATCATCTTGTAAGAGAGATAGCGTCAGAATAGAACCTGATTGATCCTTTTACAAAGACATTTCCTGCGAAGTCATTTGAGGGTCATGTATGTAACATGAGATTGAGAGAAATGTCACATTTACTTTAGGGCAAGTGGGAGGTTGTTGGGGGTTATGCCCTCAAAGCATATGTATTGACATTTTGATATGAAATTTAATGAGGATTACATTTTTCTTATAATTATTTTTGAATAATTTATATAAATATTTGAAAATTTCATATTCATTAATGATACTATGATCTTGTATTAGTACAAGAAGATTAAGATCATAGATAATGAATAAAATTGTCAGCATTATATTGAAGTATGTAATCTTTAATGAGTGGTTGCTAATACGGTTCACTAAGCATTATGAATGCGTTTGGTCTAGATCTGAATCATTGATGTGTATAAATAACTTAGTGGATGTACTTTATATAATGAGATTATATTTGACTGGGTCGATGTGAATTAATATAGTTATCAACGTACCATTTATCATAAAAATTTAATACACATCAATTCGATGATCTATATAGATCAGTCTGAATTCTGAGTAGTCATGAACTCCTATGCATGTCTACTGGATCTTTTGATTCACTCATTAAGGTTTATTTGTAAAAACAAGCTAGTGACTTTTGTTTTGGAGATTCAGTGATGTGGATGACCGGAACTATGATCTTACAAGATTTGAAATCCAAGCTTTCCTAACGGATCGTATATTGGTTCACTTAAGTGTTAATTCTGGAACTGAATGCTTATTGATCTCAAATTTATAACAAGATTATAAATTAGTCATCTACTAGTGGATTAATGGCACTTAAGGATCAAGAGGTATTTAGAGGGATAAAATGATAATTTTGATCAGTTCCAATTTACGAACCATTAATTGGATGATAGAACTACATGAAATGATTATATCAGTGGACTACATGAGAATACTCTGTAAATACATTATATAATCGCTAAGAGTTCAATTCTATATTTATAGTGGAGTAATAATGAAATAATAAATAATATTATTAATTAAAGAGTTTAATTAATAATCTGATTTATTGGAGTTTAGGATTATAGGTCTATGGTCCCCAAGTCACTTTTATACCACGTAGTCTGTGTGAATATTTCAGGACATGAGAAAATGACTGACTTGTAAAAAAAATTTAATTATGGGGCAAATACATAATTATGAGATAATTATGTGTGATTAACTAATTAAATTATATATATATATATGTTAAACTACAATTTACCCCATATAGTTTATGGTAGTTTTCATTTTAGACCCTACAGTTTAAAAATTTGTAAAGTAGACCCTACAATTATCTTTTTTATTCATGTTAGACCTTCCGTTGGATTTTCGCTTAAGAATATTAATGGTCCATCACAGTTTGATAATGTGGCATTACGTGGCAAGTAATTTAACGCCACATCGACTTTTTAATCACGCCACCAGCCAGGTGGGAGAAATTACCCAAATTACCCATAATCCCTCGCTTTCTTCTTCCCTGAGTTTCCTCTCTCTCTCTCTCTCTCTCTCTCTCTCTCTCTCTCCATACCTCTATGTTCTCGCTCCACTCCTCTGCTATTCTTAGAATCTCATGTAATATGGCAGATCCATCACCAATCATCTATCAAACCCACAATCCAACTAATACTAACATGCCACACCTTTCTTCTAAACCGAATTCCAACAAACCATTCCCAATATAAACTCAGACAACCACAAAATATCTTTGAACAACGGCCCTTTCTTTCCTAAGTTGTTCTTGGGATCGACAATGGCTATCATTCGATTTCTCTTCCTCCTCATATTCTCCCTTGTTCCTCATTCTCTTTCAGTATCCAAGAACCAAGCCCTCCTCAAGCTCAGAGACTCTTTCACCAATTCGCAAGCATTGGATTCTTGGAACTCCAATTCATCACCTTGCTCAGCGAAGTGGACTGGTATCATCTGTAACAATGGCATTGACACCGGCCTCCATCTTTCCAACTTGGGCATGTCTGGAAAGATCAACGTCAAAGCTTTGTGTGAGCTTTATAGGCTTCGAACCGCCACTTTCGTGAACAACAGTTTCTCAGGTCCGATCCCAAAATTCAGCAAAATCGGAGCCCTAAAAGCTCTTCTATTGATAGAAAATCAGTTCTCCGATGAAATTGATAATAATATCTTCTCACATTTGACGTCATTAAAGAAAGTCTAGTTTTTCGGCAACAAATTCTCAGGAAAAATACTCGATTCTCTCGGACAATTATCTCATCTCATTGAACTTCACCTCGAAAGCAACCAATTCTCAAGACCCGTCGCAAATTTAAAACTGAAGAAGAATGTTAATAGGAGAAAGGTTTATTGATTTATCTTTAGTGGACTCTACTATCTAATAGGCCTTTTCATGAGGAGAGAGGCAGTACAGAGTAGAAGAAACCCTCTTCACCTCTACGAATAACTTCCCCCTAAAAAACATGCCAAACAAAAAAACTAAGGTAGTCGAGAAGAAAAAATGCAGAAAAGAAGCCGCTTTTCACTGTATTTTTTCCCATAAGGAAAAATACCCAGAGGGAAGAAGGAAGAAGAATGGGAAAATATAGGTAATTGATGACATGGCTACTAGAGTAAAAAAATGAGTGATGTGGCATTAAATAATTTACCACGTATTGACACGTAGGACAATCGTGGCGGAAGGTTAACATTTTTAAGCGAATATCTAATAGAAGGTTTAACGTGAATAAAAAATGTAACTATAGTGTCTATTTTATAAATTTTGAAAATATACAGTTTAAAATGAATTCTACCCCAAACTCCAGAGGCAAAACTATAGTTTACCCATATATATAATTTTTGGAAATTATATATATATATATATCGATTATTTTTAATTATCGAACAGTGAGACATAATATCTAATTTATGAAATAAGATAATTAAATTATTATTAGATAATAATTGAATCAACTAAATCTGTGATTTTTGAAATAACAGATAATTTAGTTGATAGAGATAATCAGATATATAAATTTTAAATTAATTGCCACGTGGCACTACAACAGTAGGTGTGTAACATTGCAGCGCCGTGAGGCACTGTGATGCTTAACGCAAACTGCAGTGTTGTATGGCACTGTAGTTGTGCAATGCTATATAGTGGGTCCCACTACATTGAGTAATTTGAAATTAAATATTATTTTTAAAATTTTTAACTATCCCTAAATATCTTATACGTCATTATCTAGAATATATACAAATATTATTCTAATGGCCTAGAGAGATAGCTCAGTTCATCAATCAAGAATTGAATTGAGAACATACTTACAGTTAAAGAAGTTTTCTCTATGATTAAAAGTTAATCAAATCTCTAAAAATATAACCATCATTTTATTTTAAAAAATTGCCTCACAAAAATCATTTTCAGTAAATCTCTAGATCTCATGTGTTGAGTACATCTAAGATAGAAAAAAGTGTCTTATAATATTCTACGTGCCTACACACGTCTTAGTGCCTTGATGATTGACTTGAAAGACCTTGGTGTGAATCTCAAATTCTATTGATCGTTGGAACGATTTTGTGGGACGAAGAATCGGTCGGTTTTGCAAGGACGCTTGATATAAATATATAATGGATCCTGATTTAAAAGGGTTTTTAATAAAAGTTTTTATTTTTAAAAATCATTGCATCGCGCTTATTTTTTTTATATTTTTATTCCATTCTTTAAAACATTTCCACTGCACTTGTGTCGCGTTTTTCAACACAATAAACCTTATCTAGTTTTCCAACACAAGTGCCTGCGCCGCTTGATAAGTCTTGCTTACAGAAAACATACCTGAAGAAGCAGCATCCCAAATCCATTTGTCTTCCATTTGAGGAGGAGGAAGGTAAAGTTCAAAACCCCATAAATTCAAAGAAGATGCCATCTTGTTATTAGGGTAAAACTAATCACCCCTCCTAATCAAAGTACTGAGAGTGCTATTCAAGGGTAGACCAAAGCTCTCAACCATTTTCTTCCCTCCACTAGCAAGCAAACTACCATGAGGATGCCAAGGATCTATGAAAAAGGAAATGGATTCTCCCCTCCAATATGTATAGAGCATAAACCAGAAATTTTCTCTCTGATCCTAAGTAACTTTCTCAAGACCATGAGGGGTCAGGTGTCATCTTGACAGTGAAGATGGACTAATCTTTTAGTAGGCTGTGGTAGCACCAAGCAACCCACAAGGAGTCTGTAGCCTTACTAACATTTCTCCAAAAGTGTCTAGCAACAACAGCAATATTCCAAACACTAATATCTTTGATGTTAAGGCCCCCCCTAAGCATAGGTAGAGCAAATTGAATGCCAAGCCACTTTAACTCTAGTGTACTGATCACACTTCCATGTCTATAAAACAAATCCTAAGGGTAGTGTTTATAAGCTTCATAACCTTTTTAGGTAAGATCAGTGGACTAGTCTAGTAACCTTAGATAGCCAAGAGAATTGATCTAATTAACCGAACTCTGCCAGCAGAGGCGAGATGCTTATTTTCCTAGCCTTTAGCTCAAGAGATAATTTTATCCACCAGAATCCCACAGTTGGTTTTGCTAAGCTTTGAAGAGATAAGAGGTATAACAAGATATTTAAAAGGTAGATCACCCTTTGCAACCCCATTTCAGCCAAGATACTATTGGAATATATCCATAAAGTAGTATGTAATAACTATTTATTTGTATTTAGTTATTTCTCAGACATTAGTATTATTGAATTCTTATAAATAAATTGAAAGTTTTATTTTAATTAAACTGTGTTAATAAATTACTGAAGTTCTGGAACTTTCATCAAGGAACGAAGGGTGAAGAAAGATGTGTCTCCAGACGAACTCTTTTGAGAAAGTTCATAACAATATTCGTAATCTTAGAATCGACTAGGCAATCAAATCCGATTACGACTATTTGGTTGAACCAATGGATGTCAATCTTAGGGCATGTGAGTGGAGACTCAAACGGTTAACCTAGACATGTTATGAACATATTGAATAGACCGGTAACAAATTAGTTTAAAGCCTAAAATCGTTTATCAAGCTCCAAATCTAATTGTTACACCTTAAAAGTATTTTTATAAGTATCTTAATCCTGAGGTGAATACGTAACTTGACTTAGTTAGTTGCAATCTTTGATATGTCAAATGAGTGAATTCAGATTGGCGGGTAATACCTTGGTTGTTGGGATTATAATTCAATTAAGTTGGAGTTACGTGATTCACAGATATGAAATTTTGTGGTTCGATTATGAAAGCAACAATATAACCTTACGCTTTATTGATGAGTGTGTGAATAAATTAACCTGGTCAGTTATTCAATGAATTGAGTCATTGATTAAGACTTGTGAATTGTACGAGATAATTCACTATTATGTCTTTCTTATTCACATGCAATAAATGACTTAAGAAAATAATAATAAAAGGGGTAAAATGATAATTTTATATTCCTCTCTTGTTACTGATATTCACGATGAGTATTATGTTAAAATATTCTGTGGACCGTGAAAATAAAAGAGTTTATTTATACCAACAGAAAACTTAGAGCGCATGAATCGAGAGTTGATTCGGCATCGAACCTATAATGGAGTCGTATGATGTTAGGATTAAATAGCTCGGGAATTTATAAAGATAATTTTTCTGGATATTTGAATCCTTAGTTTTATTCATGTGAGTTCATTTGATCTCAGAAATAGCTCATGAGAACAGGAATAGATAAACGAAGTAAATTGGATCAAAATGTGTTTTGGTGCCAAGACATATTTCCTACACCTATATGTGATGAGTGATGTCACTTAAGTATTTAAGTGTGATTATATGTATTAAAATTAATTAATTTAATATTTTCTAATTATTGGATAATTAGTAAATAAAAAATAAATTATTTGATTAATTGATAATGATCAATTAATTTATCAATTGGATTAATGAATCTTGATACAACTCAAACTCTAGAGAATATTGTAATTTTCGGCAATTATGAATATATTGGGTGAATTTTCAAAACTTTAAAAATATATGAGGTATATTTGTAGATATTGAAAATTGCATTTTATCAATATCTAATAGTATTCTGATTGCAGATAGACCTCGGATAAAATACACTTGCTTGTTAACAAAGCAAAAGGAGATAAATGTTTTCTCCTCCCTCCCTGTTGCCGCCGAAAATTATATTGAAGGAGAAAATTTTTGATTTTTCTTCTTCAATCGTTTTGAGAGCCCACACTTAAATTCCTACACAAAATTCTCGTGAGATATATTTCTGAAATTAACGGGTGGTTGTTGGTGGACAAAATTCACAAATCGTTCTTGGAGTTCAAGTGCGTGATTCGGATCCCGGATCTTGAAGAACGCTCGAAGAAAATTTACCAGTTCAGAAATTCTTCGATACAAAGTATTGGTGAAAAAATTATTTCTAACCTTATCTTCTTGTTTGATGCCGTACATGCACAATCACATGTTGTTTGGTTTTAAGTTATTTAATTTGATTAAATAAGTTAATTAGATTTTTTTTTATATTCTGCCCACGAACCATTCGGAGTTCAAACTTATTTTTAATTAATTTTATAACCAATCGGTCCTAACAATTGGTATCAGAGCAATAGGTTCTTGATTATGCATATTGATATTTGAAACGAACGTATCGTGAATTTTGTGTGTTTTGGCATATGATTTTGTATGGTAAATTCAAAACTATTTTGAATGTGTTATGTAATTGAATCCCTAATTATTGGCTCTAGGCGCTGTTATTTTAATTTTGAATTGGTGTACACCGGATTTGTGGCATAGTATTTTATGTAATTAATTTTGTTGCAAAAATTGTAATTTTATAAATTTGATGTAAAATCGTCATCGCCGGACAACCACCCGAGAAGTCACCGGAAGCGCACTGTTCACGTCAGAACCATTGTTCACGACAGAATTATTGTTCACATTGAAATTACTGTTCGCGTCAGAGTTACTTTCTGACGGCTGCGATACTGTTCCGGTGTCGTCGATGTCGTTGTCCGCTCACGTGCCCTGCATGGTGATTTGTGAAACTCTAGATGATAACAATTAGGGTTTAAATGGATAAAAGATCATTTTGAATTCAAAGATAATTATCTATTTTATCTTTTAAATTTTTGAATTCAAAATTAATGTAATTATTTAATTAGAAAAATAGTTTTCCTTAATTAAAGAGTTTTAATCAAAATCAAAATTTTAAATTTTTAAAATTTGAATTTTGAATTTTGAGTTGAAATTTTGAAATTTTAAATTTGAAATTTGAAATTGAAAATTGAATTTTAAATTTTAAATTTGATTTTAAAATGGGAATTGACTTTTGTAAAGAGTTACAAAGTGGTGGGACAACCTGAATGACGAATAGACAATTACAGATGCCATGAAGATTTGTAAATTAATTTATAATTTATTATTCTTTTTAGGTTGTAATTAGAAATGAGCTAATATGAAGGTTAATTTTAAATGTATGATTTAATTTTAATCACGCATCATCATAGAATATGGCATATAGAACTAGAGATATATGCCAATATTAAATTGTCATGTAGCATGTACATGCATCGTTGTAGTTGAATTATAATGGTTATAATTTAACTACAATGTGAAATTTATAATGATTATGATTTTAAATTGGGATTTAAAATTAAATAAAATATTTATAAATTTTATCACATTTTTCAATTTAATAAAAGTTATGTTTTGAAAAACAACAAAAAATCCAAAGTTTTTTTTTCAAAAACTAAGTGGGTGGGTCGTTTACATTTAAATGTTCCCAAGATCTCCAATACGAACTTGATTGTGCCACGATGAATGGTTTAGAACCGCTCATAGCATTCCTCTCTTCAATGGAAGAAACTCTGGAGTCGTGTCACTTTGAGTCATTGAGCTTGAGAAGCTAAGACTTCTAAAGGAAGTGGTGGGGCATGGTCATCCCATAGACGGAGTAATAGTCCATAGCAACTTTTATGAGTTGATGCGTTGGTTAAACACTTAAACTGAAGCACATTAGAATCCCCACTTAGGGGCTAGTCAATGGGGCCAAGGTGACCAAAATCATTGGTGATTGGTTAAGCTAAATGTGGAGACATTTCAGCATTAACCAAACGAGAAGAGTCTCGATGTGATAGGAGATAGTTTGGACTTCATCCCTCAATGAGACAAGCTATCGTTTTTCATCGTAACATCATGGAGGAAATATTTTTTGATGAATTTTTAAATATTTAAGTAATTGCATCATGCATCATACTTTCCTAAACAGTTGAGCATTTATTTACACCACTTTATTTATTCTTTTTTATAGTCATGTCAATATCCCAATTCTCAACTATCTTAAATGCGAACAATATGAATTGGTGATAACTACAGTGATTGGAAAACAATCTTGATACCGTACTGACGATTAAAAAACATAAGTTCATGCTCACCACCTCTTGTTCCTTTCAGCTTTTTAGTGAATTGACTCAAGAGAAAAAGAATGTTTATGCTTTTTGGCTACGTTCTGATGAGATAGCTAGAGCAATGTGTTGCAACAACAACATCAGAATTCAGAAACCAACATTGATATGATGTTAAACATCACCGAAATGTTCGGAGATTAGGATCATTAAGCCAAACAGACAGTTGTGCGAAACCTAATGAACTATATGATAAAACCTAAAACTCTTAACAAAGAACATATGATGTTGATCATTAGTTATCTGAATGAGATGGAGACCATGGGTAATGTGGTTGATGGCGAGACTCAGGTGGATATGATCCTAGAGACTCTGTCTGATACCTTTGAGAACTTCAAACTTAATTATCTTATGAATAAGTTGAGGTACTCGCTTCCTAAGATTATGAAGGAGTTGCAAGCTACTGAGACTTTGTTTCTAAAGGGCAAGAGGAAGACTAGAGAGGTAAACTTTACTGAAAGTAAGCCTTCCACCTCTGACGCCAAAATGAAACACGAGAGGAGGTCTGAATAAGGCTAAGAAGCAAAACTCAATAGTTGCAAATGGTATGAGCACTGCAAGGTGTACATATTGTGAGACAAGTGTCATCACTGTGGAGTAGATAGCCATTGGATATGCAACTGTCTGGATTATCTCTAGTAGATATCTTGGTTGAGTTCATTGTTCGTATAGGGAATAAAGCACTAGCATTGGCTGTATCAATTGGAACTTGATAACGGTCATCTGTTTTTACGTGATGTTTATTATACCTCAATTTTTTGGGAAAAACCTTATTTCAGTAGCTAGTTTAATTGAGCAATGATTCAATTTGAATTTCATTGATAAAGATATTGGTAATTTTAGAAATGACTATTTAATTACTACTGCACATTTGTTTAATAAACTGAAGTGTATAATGATTCACAAAGGTATGGTAAAAGGTTGGAGTATGACTCAAGCGATCTAACATATTTGGTGGCACTTACGCCTTGGGCATATTAGCCTCGACAAGATTAAAAGATTTATGAAGGATGGTCCTTTGCAAACTTTAAGTATGGTATCACTACCCACATGTGAATCCTGTATTGAAGGCAAAATGACCAGGAGATATTTTTCACCAAAAGTTGAAAGAGCCACTCAATGCCTTGAACTCATACATAGTGATGTATGTGCGCCTTTGAATATCCAAGCAAGAGGAGGTTGTGAATACTTCGTAAGCTTCACTGATGACTACTCACATTTTGGTCATGTTTATCTAATGTGTCAAAATTCTGAAACCTTTGAAATTTTCAAAGAGCATGAGGCCTTGGTTGGAAAGCAATTAGAAAAACAAATCAAAACACTACGATCTGGTACACCGTATGAAAGATGATATGGACGAAAGTCATCTATTAACCATTTTTAAAATATGGGGTGCCCAACACATGTTCTAAAACCAATGACATGCAAGTTGGCTTCGTTCAGAATTATGCATGTTCGTAGGATATCCTAAAGGAGCGAAGGGGTACATCTGACCAGAAAATATTCATTAGCACGAATGCTCGTTTTCTTGAAAAAGATTACATTAAAAGTGTATATCCGAGAAACACAGTTATGCTAGAGGAACTATTGAGTGAGAGGATACTGACTCTCTAATCAGAAATTGTTTCTGATTCAATAATGGAAGAACCACGACAGGAATAAAGGCCTATGGAGCCTCGACGTAGTGGGAGGGTAGTGAGACGACCTAAGAGGTAAATGACCTATGAGAAGCTTTGGCAACTGTCTCAGATAAGGACCTTGATGAACCTGCCTCTTACTATGAGGCCATGGCAGGTCCTAAAGTAAACTTATGGTAAGAATTCATGAACGTTGAGATACATTTGATATACTCGAACAGAGTCTGGAAACTTGTAGATCATCCTGAAGGGGTAAACCCCGTAGGATGTAAATGGATCTATAAGAAGAAAAGAGTTCCGGATGGGAATGTAGAGACATTCAAAGCTAGGCTAGTAGCTAAGGGCTACACCCAAAAGGAAAGTGTAGACTACAAGGATACTTTCTCACCAGTGGCCATGCTTAAATTCATCTTAATCCTTTTGTCCATTGTTGTTGCCTTTGATTATGAAATCTGAAAAATTGACGTCAAGACTATTTTTCTAAATGACAATCTTGAGGAGCGCATTTATATGGCTCAACCAGAAGGGTTAACGGAGAAAGGCCAAGAGGAAAAAATTTATAAACTGCACAAGTCTATTTATGGACTTAAGCAAGCGTCACGATCATGGAATATTAGATTCGATGAAACTGTTAAAAACTATGGTTTTGAACAGTTAGTGGATGAGTCATGTGTGTATAAGCTGATACATGAAGGGAAGGTGATTTTTCTAGTCTTTTACGTAGATGATATTCTACTCATTGGGAATGATGTAGGAAAATTATCTGATGTCAAGATTTGGCTTGCAAAGTAATTTGATATGAAGGATCTTGGAGAAGCTACATTTGTCTTAGGTATTCAGATCTTCGAGATAGGAAGAACAGGAAATTGACATTGTCTCAAGTATCTTATATTGATAAGGTGTTGGATCGTTTCAGTATGCAAAACTCCAAGAAATGTTTTCT
This sequence comes from Datisca glomerata, assembly GCA_003255025.1. Classification (NCBI taxonomy): domain Eukaryota; kingdom Viridiplantae; phylum Streptophyta; class Magnoliopsida; order Cucurbitales; family Datiscaceae; genus Datisca; species Datisca glomerata. Next base: position 49,907 of record QANY01009901.1, read on the forward strand.
GCCTTTTAGACATGGAGTCAGCCTCTCCAAGGAGTAAACTCCCAAGACTTCTCAAGAAAAGGAAAACATGAGAAATATTTCCTATACCTCAACCGTAGGAAATCTCATGTATGCGATGCTTTGCACTAGGCCAAACATTTGCTATGTCGTGAGTGTGGTGAGTCATTTCCAATTTAATCCTGGAATCGAGCATTGAAATGTCGTCAAGCATATCCTTAACATGCTTGTGTATTCAGGTACTAGCATGAAAATGACAGAGCATACTATTCTGATTTCCAAGTAGACAAGGATAATAGGAGGTCCACTTCATGATCAGTGTTCATCTTGAACGGTGGAACAGTTGTATAGAGAAGTATCAAGCAATTTTGCATTGTTGATTCTATCATAGAAGCTGAATATGTGGCAGCTTGTGAAGCTGCAAAGGAGGCTGTATGGCTTAAGAAGTTCTTGAAGACTCTGAAAGTTGTTCCTTTGCTGAAAAGTTCATGACACTTTATTGTGATAACAGTGGGGCTAAAGTGAATTCTAAGGAACCTAGAAGCAATAAGAGATCCAAACACATAAAATGTAAATATCACCTTATTAGAGAAATTGTTCAGCTTGGAGACATTGTGATTACGCATATTTCGATGATCAACAACCTGACAGATCCATTCATGAAGACTTTAAGAAGTAAAGTTTTTATGTTCATCTAGAGAGCTAAGGGATAAGAGATTGTATACGCCTACTTTAGTCTAAGTGGGAGATTGTTGGAATATGTCCATAAAATAGCGTGTAATAAATATTTTGTATTTAGTTATTTCTTAGACATTAGTATTATTGAATTCTTATGAATAATTTCAAAGTTTTATTTTAAATTAAAGTGTGTTTATAAATTACTCAAATCTCGAAACTTTCATCAACGAACGAAGAGTGAAGACAGAGGTGTCTCTAGACGAACTCTTCTAAGAAAGTTTAGAAGGATATTCACAGTCTTAGGATCAATTGAGCAATCAAATTCGATTATGATTGTTAGGTTGAACCAATGGATGCTAATCTTGGGACATGGGAGTGGAGACTCAAACGGTTAACCTAGACATGTTATGAACATGTTGAATAGACCAGAACAAATTAGTTCTGAGCCCAACGAACGAAGAGTGAAGACAGAGGTGTCTCTACACGAACTCTTCTAAGAAAGTTCAGAAGGATATTCACAGTTTTAGGATCAATTGAGCAATCAAATTCGATTATGATTGTTAGGTTGAACCAATGGATGCTAATCTTGGGACATGAAAGTGGAGACTCAAACGGTTAACCTAGACATGTTATGAACATGTTGAATAGACCAGTACAAATTAGTTATGAGCCCAAAACCGTTTACCAAGCTCTAAATCTAATTGTTACAAATTAGTAGCTTGACTTAGTTAGTTGCAATATTTGATTTGTCAAATGAGAGTTTGAATTGGGGGGGGGGACAATATCTCGGCTGTTGGGATTGTAATTTAATTAAGTTGAAGTTACGTGATTCACAAATATGAAAATTTATGGTTCGATTACTAAAGTAACAATATCACCTTATGTTTTATTGATGAGTGTCTGAATAAATTAACCTGGCTAGATATTCAATGAATTGAGTCATTGATTAGGACTTATGAATTGTATGAGACAATTCAATATTATGTCTTTCTTATTCACAGTCGATAAAAGAATTAAGGAAATAATAACATAAAGGGTAAAATGTTAATTTTATATTCCGCTCTTGTTACTGATATTCAAGATGGGCGTTATGTTAATATATTTTGTGGACCGTGAAAATAAAAGGATTTATTTACACTAACGGAAAACCTAAAATGCATGAATCGAGAGTTGATTCGGTATCGAACATATAGTGGAGTCGTACAATGTTAGAATTAAATAGGTAGGGAATTTATGGAGATAAATTCATCGGGTATTTGAATCTTTAGCTTTTTTCATGTTGGTCCATTCAATCTCAGAAATAGCTCATGAGAACAGGAATAGAGAAACGAAGTGAAATGGATCAAAATGTGTTTCGGTGCCAAGACATAGTTCCTACACCTATATGTGATGGGTGATATCACTTAATTAGTTAAGTGTGATTATATGTATTGAAATTAATAAGTTTATTTTTCTCAAAGTATTGGATGATTAGTAAATAAAAATTAATTAATTAATTAATTAATTGAAAATGATCAATTAATTTATCAATTGGATTGATGAATCCTGATACAACTCAAACTCTAAGAAATATTGTAATTTTTAGCAATTATGAATATATTGGGTGAACTTTCGAAAATTTAAAAATATATAGGTATATTTGTAAATATCAAAAATTACATTTTATCAATATCTAATAGAAAACTGATTGCAGATAGATCTGAGATAAGATATAGTTGCTTGTTAACAAAGCAAAAGGAGAAAAACATTTTCCCCTCCCTCTCTGTTGCCGCCGAAAATTATATTGAAGAAGAAATTTTTTAATTTTTTTTCAATCGTTTTGAGAGCCCACACTTGAATTCCTACACAAAATTCTCATGAGATATATTTCTGAAATTAACGGGTTGTTATTAGTGGGTGAAATTCATGAATCGTTCTTGGAGTTCAAGTGCGTGGTCCGGATCCTGAAGCTTGAAGAACACAGAGAACGCTCGAAGGAATTCCACCAGTTCAAAAATTCTTTGTTTAATGACGTATATGCATAATCGCACGTTGTTTAGTTTTAAGTTATTTAATTTGATTAAATAAGTTAATTAATTTTTTTTTATATTCTATCTACGAACCATTCGTGGTTCAAGCTTATTTTTAATTAATTTTAAAACCAACATGCCCCAACATATACTTCTTTGAGTAGCTTCACTCACACCAGAAAAGAAAATATGACTCTTGGATTCATTGGGCTTCAAACCAGACATAAGGCTAAACAAGTTTGAACCCTCCTTAATAACTCTACAGCTTGAAAGGTACCTTTGCAAAATACAAGGAGGTCATCTGCAAAACACAAATTAACCAGCTTGTCTCTTTTTCATCTCCAATGAAATTGAAAACCAGACAGATTAGCAACTGAGTTTAAAATATCAGTTAAAACTTCCATAGCTAATACAAAGAGATAAAGTGACATATGATCATCTTGTCTCAAACCTCTACTTCTAGTGAAGTAACCCTGAAGACCTCCATTAATATTGATAGAGTAAGAGGGAGTGGTAGCACACTCCATTATCTGATTTATAAACCTGTCAGGAAAGCCAACCTGATGGAGAACCTTTCACTTTCTTTCTCTAAAAAACTCATATTTTCATTTCCTTTTTGCAATTCTGCTTTTTTTTTGTTATTCGTTCGTTAACATCGGCTATCATATATTATATTTTCTTATATAGGTGATGAAAGAAATATTAGGATTAATTTGACCTTTCATAATTTATCTTAATTGTATAGACTTCATATTTAATTATAAAAATTATTGGGGTTATCTCACATCAGTTATAGGAAAAACTGATAATCAGTTTAGTTTATAAATGTGAGTGAAAGTCTCACCTCTCAAGCTAACTTTTGAAGTTTGAGAATGTTCAATGGTACCCAACACTAGTATTAGAGTTGGGTTTAAGTCTATTAATAAGTCTTCAGCCCAATTTAGGTGAAGTGAGTCGTTGACTTCCCAACTCACAACCTAATTTTTAGTAAATCTGTGTGAAATGAGTCGATGATTATATGACTCATGACCCAATATTTGGTGAATTTGGGTGAAGTGAGCTGGTGGTTATCCGAATCATGACCCGATGTTTGGTGAATTTAGGTGAAATTGAGTCAATAGTTATCTGCCTCGTATCCTGATGTGTGGTGAATCTGGGTGAAGCGAGTCGATGATTATCCAACTCATAGCCCAATGTGTGGTGAATCTCGGTGAAGCGAATCAACGGTTTTCTAACTCAGGCCTGATGTGTGACATGGGATATTGTTAGAGTTATCTCACATCAGTTGTGAGAGTGACTGAGAATCTAGGTGAAGCAAGCCAACGATTTCCCAACCCAGGCCCGATGTATGACATGTGAGGTTGTTAGAGTTATCTAACATCAGTTGTGAAAGTGACTGTGAGTCAATTTACAGGTATGGGAAAAAGCCTCACCTCTTAAGTTAATGTTTGGGATTTGGAAAGCCCCAATTCTACCCAACACAAACACTATAAGAATGAAAATCTCTAGTTTCAAAACATGTATTAACAAGTCTTGTAATTTCATTTTATCTATAAATAAATTTATTAAAAAAATTCAAAGCCTTAAAACAAGATCATTTAAGGTCTGTTGCACATGCTACTTGCCGTTCCTTTTATCATAACATGTCCATTTTTTAATTCGTTTTTTATGCTACATTTTTCAATTCGTTTTTTGTTTTATTTTTTCAAGACACTTTTCAATTTATTTTATTTACTCAAGATATATAAAAATCATATTGTCGTATTTCATCGTAATCGAAGTCAATTTCCAAAGATATTAGCATTTGTGACTCGACACCAACACCTTTTAAGTGATATTCTTGGGGCCAGTTGGAATTGGAGTTTGATGTGGTTTTTGTTTATGGCGCGTTTACTTACATTTAAAATCAGATGAAGTTTGGATTCGGCTTCCCTAAAAATTGAATGAAAAATAGAACGGCCAGAAATTAAAAATTGGAATTGGATTAATGCGTTTATTAACTGTTATGAATCAGAACCATCGGATTAATGTGTTTATTGATTTTGTTGTTTAGAGATGACACAATTTCCACGTTGTGTATATGAATCTCAATACATTTATCTCCTTCATGTAATCCTTATTATATTCTTACTTCACGTTTTTGACATTTTTCATTCTTTTTATAAATCACCTTCTCTCCCTCCTATACTTCACTTTTTCTAGTTTCATAAGCATTTTCCTTCCATTATATTTCAATCATTTAAATCATACACCACCTTAGGCCTTTAGGTACTTTCCTAAGGAGACATTCACTAAAATGCCCTAATTTCGTTTTGAATTCATGCTTTTGCTAATATGAATCTATGAGAAAATGCACTTCAACTCAAGTCGTGTACATGCACGACCCACGTGGCGCCAAAGCGGTCTAACGAAATACAATCAATCCAATGTTGCCACGTGGATCGTGCACCTCCACAACTTTGGTTGAATACCACTACTCAAAATTATAAAGTCTATTTAGCAAAGAGAATCATTTAAACGTAAGATACTGTTAACAATACTAATTTTTCTAAGTACACAATACACACATATTTACGTTGAATAAGTTTATTTAGTTTGAAGTCAGTACTCAATACAGATCTTTTAAGTGTACAATACTCATATTTTATTCAAGTGAATTTATGTTAGACAAGGAGTCAGTTAACATTGTTAGTTAGTTAATGTCAGTTAGTCCAGTCAGCAATGCTCACATGTTAAAGTTGTTATATCAGCTTTGTCCACGTGTACAATTTGTTAGTATTCAGTTAGTTTAGTTAATCTAGCTTAGCTTTCTTTTATTCAAATATTTAATGTAGTGAATGTATGCAATTGAACGTGAATGAAAGTAAGTGAAGAAATCCAGTTATCATCTTCGTGCTTTACCTTTCCTTTGATGGTATCAGAGCTAATGTGCTCTCTGTAAAAAAACAAATTCTTGTGTTTTCTCTCCATTTTCTTTTCATGGCGTCTGACTCTTCAACAGCCCCTGAATCTGTAGCTCCTAATTCTTCTTCCCCACCGCACTTGTACAACTTTTATTCCATCTTCCTCAGCTCCTTCATCATCATCTCTATCGATTACAGATATGCTTGATCTTCTTCCCAAAAACCCATTTCTTATCACTATGCTCGATCGAAGCAACTTCATTTTCTGACGATCTCAAGTTCCATCCACTGTAAATGTTTATGGCATAGAACATTATCTTCGTAGAACTATTGTTTGTCCAAAACAATTTCTCGTTACTTTTGTTACTACTAGTCAAAGCTCTTAACAATGCAGCCAATCAAGTTGTTCAAGTCATAAATCCCCAGTTTCTAGTATGGAAGAGGTGTGACTAATTTCTACTTAGTTGGTTACTAACATTGATCTCTGAATTGATGTTTGAGCATGTAGTGAGGTGTGTTATCTCTAATGAAGTGTGGCAAGTTCTAAATGGTCTTTTTACTATAGAGTCAAAGTCTCAGATCCTGCAGCTTAGATTTTAGTTACAGGTATCAAGAAAGGATCTTTTGAGTATAAATGATATTATACTCAAAATGCGTGTAATAGCTTATAACCTATTGGCTTCAGGATAGTTTATCAGTGATGAGGATCTTCTACTATACATTCTTGGTGTTCTCAACAACGAGTATGATCTTGTTGTTGTGAATTTAATCTCCAGACATGATGTTTTTACTCTCTAAGAAGCCCCGTTTATGCTTCAATCTTAGGATATGAGAATAGATCAAACAAATTCTACTCTTATTGATATTGTTGATCCAATAGCCAATGTGGCTCATTTTGGCAATAACCGAGGAATAGGTCGTGCTAATCAATCTCAGTTTGTTAACTCTGCATGAGGACAAGGATAAGGAAATTCCAGAGGTGGAAAAGATAACTTTAGAGGGGGAAGAAACAATCGAGGAGGCCATAGACCTTCCTGTCAAATTTACAAACGTCCTGGACACTCAGCTTTCAATTACTACAAAAGATTTGATGCTGAGTTTCAACCTGATTTCAGCTCAAATTTTAAGCAGAATCATATTTCACCTCAAAACCCTTCTATTCCTCGAGCTTTAGCCTATATTACTACACAAAACTTAGCAGAAGAAGAATCATGGTTCATGGATAGTGCAGCCATTAACCATGTTACCTCTAACCTAAGCAATCTCTCTATCAAGTCAGATTATAAGGGCCAAAGGTGAACTTCTGGTTGGCAATGGTACGTCTCTTGACATTACACATATTGGTACTTCTGTTATTGATACTTGCACTGTGTCTTTGAATCTTAACCAGAATTTATGTGTTCCTTCTATAACCAAGAACCTCCTTAGTGTTTCTCAATTAACTAAGGACAATGACATACTAATAGGGTTTGATTTCCTTTTTTGTCTTATCAAGGACAAGAGTATGGGGAAGGTCCTTCTGCAGGGAACTCTTAAAGATGGTTTGTACCACTTCACACTAACTAAAGCTCATTCCAAGTATAGCCGTGTTCCATCTTCAGTCTTTATGTTAGTACACAAAGCTGCTTCTCATAAACCAGAATTTTTCACTTTCTGCTTCTAAAAATTTTATTTCAAAGAAGTGTAATATTCTTACAGTTAGTTGTACACCAAATTCTTTTGCTTATTTTTCATGTAATCATAGTGTACTATCTCCTACTTCTGTCAATAATAAAGTCAATGTTTGACATAAACGTCTTGGTCATCCATCCTCCTTAATTCTTAAGCATGTTCTTACTAATATGAATGTGAACTATGGTTCTGTCTCTCGATTACAATTTGGTGATGCATGTTAGCATGATAAACTTTATCAATCTGCCTTTCTTGGATCTTCTTATCATGCGTCAAAACATTTTGAACTGATATACTATGATATTTAGGGTCCACAACCTCAACTCTCTAGCGCATGTTTTAAGTACTATATTAGCTTTATTGATGATTACTCTAGGTTTTGTTGGATTTATCCTTTGAAACTAAAATCAGAAGACAAACCCATATGTGTTTAGTTCATCACCTTTATTGAAAGATTCTTTGATACTAAGATCAAATCTATCCAAGCTGACTAGGGATAGGAGTATAGAAGCTTGTTTCCTATCTTAAAGCAATTATATATACTTTTTAGACATCTATGTCCTTACCAACACCTACAAAATATAAGGATTGAGTGTAAGTATAAACATATAGTAGATATGGGGCTCACCCTTCTATATCAATCTAAATTACCTCTCAAATACTTGTGGGAGTCCTTTCATACAACGGTTTATATAATAAACAGGCCTCCCACACCATTACTCAACCTAAAGTCACCATATAAAGTCTTATATAAGCATAAACCAAATTATCTTTTGCTAAAAAACTTTGGCATCTTCTGCTTCCCAAAATTGCGCCCACATCACTCATAAAAATTTCAATTTCACATAACTAAGTGTGTTTTCAAAGGTTATAATGATCATTATAAAGGCTAAAATTGAACATGTGTCTGGACGAGTTTATATTACTAAGAGTGTATCATTCAATGAATTTGAATTTCCTTTTAACATTTTGCGTTCATCTCTCTCTAAGACTTCACCTAACACACATACTCAATCTTCTTGGTCTTCCTTTCCTATACTTGTCTTATCTAGTCAAGTGGTACATCTTTTAGTTTCTACAATACCTGTAGCTGGATTATCACCACAATCACTTTTGGATCACTCTATTGCTCCTCCAATATAAAATTTAAACTCATAAACTCATCTTAAAAAGTCACCTACTTATTTCAGTATACCTTTGGTATTTGTCTCCTTACCTAACAGTGAAAATTAACCCTCAAGCAACAATATAGCTTCAGTATCTTTGTTACCAACACCTTCTCTTCCCATAACAACTGTTCCTACCCATTCTATGGTAACAATACCAAAAAATGGCATTTTTAAACCAAAGGCGTATATGACAGACACAAGTCAGGTTCATACAAAACCAAAGATTGTTAAGACTGCCCTGGCCAATCCTAAATGGAAATCTGTTATGCTATATGAGTTACATGCTCTTGAGAGGAATCATACCTGGACTTTGGTTCCTGGTGAGCCTAACATGCATATAGTTAATAACAAATGGGTTTTTCGAGTGAAGTTCAATGCTGATGGATCTGTAACCAAATATAACATAGTTGGTTGCAAAAGGATTTCAGCAACAACTAGGAGTGGACTCTTTTTAGACTTTCAATCGAGTTATCAAGCCCTTTACTATCAGAATTATTCTTATCTTGGATGTTACTTTTAATTGAGATATTCAGCAGGTTGATGCCAATAATGCTATTCTTAATGGAGATTTGCAGAAAGAAGTCTATATTTATCAACCTAAAGGATTTCTTGACAATAAACATCCTTCATATATGTGTAAATTACATAAGGCCTTATATGAACTTAAGTAGGCCCTAAGGGCATGGTTTGAGAAATTGGAAAATGCTCTAATTTAGTGGGGATTCACAAGCTCTCAGTCTTATACATCTCTGTTATTTCGCATAGCAGCAGGGCAGGTTATTCTACTCCTAGTATATGTGGATGACATTTTAATTACTGGTAATAACACCACACTTATCCAACAGGTAATCTCTAATTTAAATAGTCAATTTGCTCTTAAAGTGATTGGTTCTTTACAATATTTCTTAGGCTTTGAGGTATATAGAGATCAGTTTGTCATTTATCTTACGCAAGTATGCTTCAAATTTGTTACTTAAAACTAATATGCAACACTCAAAGGCCTATGTTACTCCAATGTGTTATTATGTTATGCTTAACAAGACATCAGATACACTTTTAAAGATATAACTCTTTATAGGAGTACAATAGGAGCCTTGTACTATCTTACAATGTCAAGACTTGATATTTCCTTTTCTGTCAACAAACTAAGTCAGTATATGTAGTCTCATACTATTGATCATTGGGCAGCTTGTAAAAGAGTTTTAAGATATCTAAATGGCTCTCTTAATTGTGGACTGTATTTTCAACCAGCACCATCTTTAACACTCGAAGGATATACATATGTTGATTGGGGAGGTTGTCTGGATGACAAAAAATCAACTATGGGATATTGTATCTATTTAGGAGGAAATATTATTGTTTGGAGCTCAAAAAGTAAAGTGTAGTAGCAAAATTCAGTGCTGAGTCTGAGTATCAGGCTCTGTCTCAAGCTACTTCTGAATTCTTCGGCTGCAATCACTATTTCAGGTAAGAGTGTAAGCGATTCGGTTCGGTGCGGTTTGAGGGTTTGCATCAAATCAAACTACAAGTACAACTTTTTATAAATTAAAATCGGACTGAACCGCCATTATATGTAAACCAAGCCGCACTTAATCGTCAAAATTTGGTTCAGCTCGGTCTTTCGATTTTAACCAATCTTGTAAATAGAAAAAGGAAAAAAGAAAAGATATAAGTTCAAGTAAACAAATCTGTTAAAAAAAACTTGTTAAGAAGCTAGTCAAAAATCGAAAAAAACAAAAATGAAGGTTTGGATTTTAAGTGAACATGAATCTAACCAATATTGAAAAATAAACCAAGCCGCACTTAATCGTCAAAATTGGTTCAGCTCGGTCTGTCAATTTTAACCAATATTGAAAAATAGAAGGAAGATCAAATTTAAAATGAAAGAAAGAATGAGAGAGGCAAGGAAATTTTTCAAATGGGGGCAAATTCTAACCTCAAAATTATACAGAAATTACATATTTAATAAATATTGATCCATTTATCTCATTATACAACTAATTTTTCATAATTTGTAGGTGAAAAAGTTCACTCAACAAGAAAAAATGGTATTAATTACTAAAATTAGGGAGGCAAAAGGAAATTAAGTTGATTGTTCTAAAAAATTAAGAGGGGTAAAATTTATATATTTGACTGATCTAAGCATTTAATTATTATTATTTACCAAACTATCTTAAAATAAAGGGGACAATTGCCCTCTTTTGCTAAAGGTGGACTCGTCCCCAAAAGAAAGAGAATATGAAAAGAAATCATTTATTTTCAATTATGACTATACGCTCTCTTTTACACGTACACCAAGTGTATATGTTTTGTTTAGGCAAACAATATTCATTGACCACCAAAAAGTGGAATTTTGTAAAACATCCTTTATAAGAAAGAAAATCTTGAAGACTAAACAAACTAGAATTAAAAAAACTTATAACAAAAGATCATAGAATTATAAAAAATAAAATTTACATAGAAGTCATAAAAGGACTTGTACAAAAATGTTTATTGTTAGAATTTGGATTATCATATGTAAACGATCTGTTGCAATATGATATCCGTCAATTTAAGTTTAAAAGCTTGTCATTATAAGAGATTACTAAAACTACAAAATAAGCTCGAACATATATAAGAGGACAAAAACCATGTATCTAAAGCCATAGAAGAAAACTATCATATTGATCTAGGGACAACAACATATTAAGATGACAAAGAAAGAAGTAAGAGCAAAAAAAAAACTCGCAAAATGGGAATCATGAGCACCTCCTCCTCAATTAAGGAAAATATGGAAGGAGCGTTGTGGAAGTTTTTGAAAAGATGGTGGTTGAATTCCAACACTTTCATGTGTGGAACGAGGTTGAAGATGACGATTTAGAAAAAATGAAGGTTATCATCGTATAGAGTAGTTCTATTTAGCCCAACTCAGTTTAGTGAGGCGGACTGTGGTGCTAATGTGTTGTGGCAACGTGGTAAGCTTTCGGAAACCGCTTTTAGTAAGAGCACAACAGTTCTCGCTTTTAAAAAGTAAGGACAACCACGATTGAGAAAGAAAGAGTCATGACGGGCAGCTGCTTGATCTTCACGAGTCAGAATAAAAAGAGTTTTTCCCATCGTATATGTTCACTAGCAATAAAAAAATGATAGGAGTGATTTTTCTAAGAGAATTTGTGATGGATAGACCACGGACAAAAGAAAATGATATTTGGAAGTCATAACTATTTTTAACGAAATGCTGTATTATATACAAAAGAAAATGCTATGTTTCCCCTTATTAGCCCAGTCTAGCATAATTTCTTGGCTCAAATGTAAAATACATCATTGTACTTTGATTAAAATGCAAAGTATACCTCTATAATTTTTTTCATATTTTTATACATCTGTACTTTGACCAAACTGCAAAATGTACCCATCCCTTAGAATTTTCGTAAAAAATAACTGCGTGTGCCAAAATTTCGTTAATAATATGATCTAGCACTTTCAAAACCTTCTTCACGCCATCATCCTTCTCATCATCCCCAACCATTCCCAAAACCTCATTCAATTCCATCGCTTCTTTAATTCTTGCTTCCTTCAATAAACCTATGTAAGTCTGTATCCTTAAATCCCTTCCTAAGTACCAAATTCAAATAAATTATTGCCCTCAAAACCTTCAAAGCCTTAATAATCACCCCTTCTTTCAAAACCCATAAACCAAAACCCTAAAAGTGGCCACATCAAGCTTGCAAGGCGAGTCAGGCCTCATCATCCAATTGAAAACCTTGCAATCCTCTTTGGTCTTGTGGTTCTTGAAATATGAGGAAATAAGCATGGTGTTGATGGGGGTGAGGTAGAGATGGCCGAGGGGATTGTAGTGGATGCAAGTGAGGAGGGACATGGATTGGGTCATATCGGGTTGAGAAGCGATGAAGTGAGTGAGAATGGGGAGGGAGAGAGATTGAAGAGGTGGATTCATGAGGATTGTTGTGTTGAGGTGGATTGCGGTGGTGAGGTTGTCAGAGAGACATATTTGTTTCTCTCTTTTTGGGTTCCTCTTTTCTTTTTACTTCATTTTGTAATATGTATCATGAAGAAAGAAATGAACAGAAGAAGAAGAAGAAGAAGAAGAAGAAGAAGAAGAAGAAGAAGAAGAAGAAGAAGAAGAAGAAGAAGAGAAGAAGAAGAAGAAGAAGAAGAAGAAGAAGAAGAAGAAGAAGAAAGCAGATTGAAGGAGAAGAAAAAGAAGAAGAAGAAGAAGAAAAAGAAGAAAGCAGATTGAAGGAGAAAAGAATAATAAAGGATAGACGAAGATGCGAAGAGAATTCTTTATTGTATTCAATAATCATCTTCATGACTTTCTCACGAACAAAGTGGTAATCGATTTCAACATACCTTGTGCGAGCATGAAGAACCGAATTTGAAGCTAAAGATATCGTGAAAGTATTATCACAGTAGATAAGCTCAGCAGCTGTGCTGGCTAAGGACTTGTATTCGGCTTTAGTAAAGGGCCTGGCCACTGTGCTTTTCTTCTTAGCACTCCAAGAGACAGCATTAGATCCTAGGAAAACCATAAAATCGGACGTGGATCTTCTATCAGATGGATTTCCAGCCCAATCTGTATCGTCGAAAGCCTACAATTTAATATTACCAGGTTTAAATAGAATGCCATAATCCAAAGTACCAATGATATATTGAAGAATATGTTTAACAGCGGCAAAGTGTGTTATGGTGGGGGAGTGCATATATTGTAACTTTATTAACAGCAAAACTCAAATCAGGCCTAGTGAAAGTTAATTACTGAAGAGATCCAACAATACTCATATTAAGAGTGACATCGAAGAAGGGCGTTCCCACATGATTATAAAGAGGAGTTTTAGTATAGCAAAGAGTTTTACAAGGCTTAGCGTTAAACATACCAACCTTAATAAGTAAGTCTTTAACATACTTATGATGATTAACAAAGATGCCAGAAGAATCTCTAGTAATTTCAAGACCAAGAAAATATTTAAGAGAGCCTAAATCAGTCATATTAAATTCTTTTCTCAAACCGTGATTAATATCACCTATTTGTTTTGTATCAGTATCACTAACAATAATGTCATCAACATACAATAATACATAGGTGAGAGAAGTAGGAGTGGCACAAACAAACAATGAACTGTCAGCCTGAGAAGCAAGGAAACTAAGAGAAAGAAGATGACTAGTATTTCTCAAATCAGGCTCGGGGAGCCTGTTTTAAACCATACAAAGATTTATGCAACTTACAGACATAGTCAGGATGTTTAGAATCAACAAACCCTTGAGGTTGACACATATAAACTTTCTCAGACAAATTACCATGCAAAAAGACATTTTTAGCATCAATTTGCCTAAGAGACCATCCAAAAGTACTAACCAAAGAAAGTAAAATCATAATAGTGGGTTTTTTAACAACTGGACTAAGGTTTCAACATAGTCTAAACCAACTTGCTGGTGAAAACCTTTAGCCAATAACTTGGCTTTATGTCTAGCAATGGTGTCATCAAGATTATATTTAAGTTTATAGACCCACTTACACCCAACAAGATTCTTGTTAGGGGGTAAGGGAACAAGGGTCCATCTGTGTTGAGAGATGAGAGCATTATACTCATCACTCATGGCTTGAGACTAAGCTAGAATTTTAGAAGCAACCGTATAAGATTGAGGTTCAATATCAAGATGTTGATCTAAATGTCTTGAAGCAAGAAGAGCTTTTCTTTTATATATGCCATATTTCGATCGAGTTTGCATAGGATGAGTAGATTGTGTGTGGGTGGTAACAGAGTGTGTCCAAGAACTAGGATGCTCAAGGTTTAAGATCAATATGAGGCAAAACAACACTAGAAACAGGCAAAACAACATGCACAACGTCAGTACATGGCTCACGGAAATCAGATGCATAACTATAAACACATACAATATCATTGGAAACACTAGCAGGGAAAGAAAAATTTGAATTTAAAGTAGCAGTATGGTGACTATCAACTTATCATTAACCAAAACTGGAACATTATCATTAAGGAAAGATGGAACATTATCATTGAAACTCAAAGCAGGACAATGACTATCAGCATTAACCAAAACTTGTGCAAAATATGGAAAATCAGTAAGCAAATCATTATTTTCAGATAAATTAGTAGGCAACACAGCAGCAACAGAGAAATCATTCACAATAGCAGCATGAATATTATGGGAGACAGTCGACAAATCAGTATACAATTCAGCAGGAATAAACAGGGTAAGTATTCTGAGTGTCAGAAGTTATGTTATATTGAGGAACAGTACCAGAGATAGAAGAGTTACCTTGAGCAGAAGAAAGAGTGCGAAAAAAGGAAGAAGAGATATATGCCTATCATTGGGTGGAGAACTAGCATTGGTAACATGTTCCTGAAGAGAAATATTAGTTGAAGCAAAAGGAAAACATTGCAATTAAAAAATAACATGCCTTGAGGTATAGTATTTCTTTGCACTAAAATCATAGTTCAAATATCCTTTTTGTTCTAAAGCATAGCCTAAAAATACACACTGCACAGCTTTAGTATGAAACTTATTTGGTATATAAGGTCTAAGACAAGGATAGCAAGCACAGCCATACATCTTAAGCAATTTATAATCAGGTAATTTACCAAAATGTTTAGCATAAGGTGAGGTGTGTGAAAGAATAGGACTTGGCATTATATTAATCAAGTACACAGCAGTGGCAAAAGAAAATTTCAGAAGGCAGTAGGAAGAGAAGCATGATGCATTAAAGTAAGCCCAGTTTCAACCAGGTGTCTATGATTTCTTTCAGCAACTCCATTTTATTGTGGAGTATATGGATAAGATTTTTGGTGAATAATGTCACTTTCATGTAAAAAAATTCTGGCTGGTCTATTCACCACCTCCATTAGACCTAAAATACTTAATAGTGGTAGAAAAAAAGATTCTCAACCATACATTTAAATTTCTTGAAAACATACAAAACATCATATTTATGAGAAATAGGGAAAAACCAAGTAAATCTAGACATATTATCAACAAAGATAACATGATATCGATGACCAAGAATAGAGGTTGTGGGTGGAAGGCCCCACACATCACTATGAACAATATGTAAAGGAGAAAAAGAGATAGAATCAGAAGAAAAGAAAGGAAGTTTGGTCATAGTTGATACAAATACCATCATCAAAAGAAGAGTTACATGGTATATTAATTGAATTCAATATTTGTCTAATTATATGACTAGATGGGTGACCAAGTCTAGAGTGTCATATAAAGTTGGAGGCCTTGGCACCAAGATATGCAACTTTGGACTTAGGTAAGCATGATGAGATATGATATAAACCATTTATGCTAGGGCCTTTATGTAGTATGAGGCCTGTAGATTTGTCCTGAATAAAGAAATATGGGGCATAAAAATGAACAAAAAATTATGATCGAGGCAAAATTTATGAACAAAAAGTAAATTAGTAGCCAACTGAGGTACACAATAGACTTGAGATAAGTGGAAAGAGTTGAAGGGAGTTTGATCGGTGTGTGTGATGGGGAGGGACTGCCCATTGCCAATGGAAATGTTATTCGCACCATTGTACTCAGTTAGGTTGAATATGTTGGCCAAGTCAGGGGTGTGGTGCGAGTTGCAGCCAGTATCAGAAATCCATACTTATGGATCTAGAGGTTGTGAAGCTTGATAAATAGAAGTCATGGCAGCAAGATTACTAGGTGGATTTCTCCCTTGATAGGAGAAATTCATTCGGTGAAAACAATCAGCAGCTCCATGACCCATTTTCAGACAAATTTGACATTGAATCTGAGAGTGTTGATGACTATGTTGATTACTGTGTTGGATTTCAGAATTGGAAGGAGTAGAATTCTTGAATTGTTATTGAAATTGAAGGGGTGGTGCTCCAAGAACAAAAGGAAGGTTACTGTTGTTAGGGTACCATTGCTGATTTCAACCTCCATGGCCAGAATTGAATCTGCGAGATGAATGATTTCCTCTGAAATTCCTACCCCTATCCCTATTGTTGCCACAGTTGGAGAAGGATGCAAGAAAGGCATTGTTTTGCAACAAATTATCCTGAGGTTCATGTTGGGATTCCAAAATATTTTCATATGTTATAAGAAGAACATGGAGTTCTTCAAGAGATAAGGTTCAACTCGAGTTCTAATGAATGTTCGAACAGTGTTATATTCAGGAGGAAGACCATTAATAGTATAAAGAAGAAGATATTCAGGTTCAATATTAAAAGATACGGCATAGAGGCTTATCACTAATTTCTTTGTTGCGTTGAATATACGTATAAATGCTTTCATAAGGTTTCTTTGATATGAATTGAAGATCAGGTTTTAATTTCAAAATATTGGTTCTGGACAGAGAAGCAAACCTGCGTTCAATGGATTCCCAAACTTCCCTGGAAGTTTTGTAGCCAACAACATATGAAAGTGTAGTATAGGAAAGTATGTCATTAATCAGAGTCATTAGAGCCTGATCTTGAGCTACCCATTGATCAAATTTTAGATCTTGAACCTACAAATTATTGATCTTGATGCATCTAGGGGGACATGACACAAACCCGTCTACAAACTAGAACACCATGTGAGCCTTCAAGATGGATGAAATCTGGTATTTTCAGAGGATGAAATTCATGGAGCCTAACCGTATAGAAACAAGATTAAAGATGTTAGACAACAGAAAAATTGGTGAGTGAGGAGGCGAATCTACCATAACTAGTGATGAAGAAAAAGATAAATTTGTAGAGGGGTTTAAAGTGGGTTCGTGAGAGGAAGAAGAATGGGGTAATTTCATAGGGTTATTCTGAGAATTAATTTGAGAGCTAGGATTAAATTTCAGGTGAATCTTGAGCAGGTGGACTGATTATGAACAGAAGAAAGCACAAATGACTGATTCTCTAGATTGTCTACCATGGATCAATAACGCAAGTCAGGGGGGCTCTGATACCATGAAGAAAGAAAGGAACGGAAGAAGAAGAAAGCCGATTGAAGGATAAGAGAAGAAGAAAGGAAAGACAAAGAGGAGAAGATAATTCTTTACTGTATTCAATAATCACTAAACTAGAAAAGCAATTCTTAGTTCAAAAACAACCAGAGAGAGAACTAACCAAATTGCCAGAAAGGGAAAAAGATAGAAATACCCTTGAATGAATGAACAAACCAAAACTAACTTAACATATCAAAAGGTCTTTCAGGTTTGTATTTCACTTGTTGGTTTTGTTGGGTGGATGCATTGAAGTTTGAAGGTTAGTGGTTGTTCCTTAAAGATCGCATCTTTTTCTGTCTTCATCTGCTCTGAGTGCTTTGTATCTTGGTTTTATCCCATAAGGCTGTTGGTAATCAATTGAAGAAGAAAATGGAAGCGAAGGAAAAGGAAGTGGGAGAAGGAATAAGTATTGAGGAATAGGTGGTGTAGCAGAGTGAGAAGCGAGAAGATGAAGGTGTTGCTTTAGTAATTTCATAATTCTCCTCCCATCTCTCTCTCTCTGCTTTCTCTACTGTCTGAAAGTTTGGTCTATGGTAATGTTAGTCACCGTTAACGGAAGTTTGGCATGTGCCTTTTATGGTTATTTTTATGAAATTTCTAAGGAACGAGTATATTTTGTAGTTTGGTCAAAGAACATGAATATAAAAATATGAAAAAAATTATAAGGGTATAATTTGTATTTTAGTCAAAGTGCAGGGATGTATTTTGTATTTTAACCTTTTCTTTTTACATTTTTGCGCTAATATTAACGCTTGCTAGATTGCAATCTACCAATATATTTTCGACTGACTATGATCTAGTAAACACTAAATTTAGGAATTTTAATTTTTTATATAAAAATACAACTTAATTTTTTTAAATTATAAAAATTTTAAATTTCTTTAATAAAGCAGTTCAAAGATCTTTGGGAAAATTACATGTATGCTCACTATAGTTTGGACCAAGTTTCAATTTCATCATTATAGTTTCATTTTTCTCAATTACATCATCAAAGTTTGTAAGATGTTTCAATCTCACACTACATCCACATTCTGTTAAAAACTTAATATTTTGTTGATGTGGCAGACATTTTTACACGTGTGCACCACGTCGGCAAATTTGTGGTATGAAACAATTTTTATATTATTCAATTTTCTTCCCCAAAATTTTTAATTTTCAAAAAGAACCCCATAAGATAACAAAATGTCTCTTCCCCTCATTCTTCACTTTTTTCATTTCTCTTTCTCCTACTTAATCATCTCCTACAAGGTAACAATATGTATTTTTTACTTTCCTTTCTTCTTCTACTTAATCATTTTATTTCTTTTTCCATTCATTCTTCTTAATTTGGGTTTTGATATATTTTTGAATTTTAAATTTTCTGAAAAATAATTGTTTAGTTTATATTTATGATAAAATAACTAGTGAAAAAAACACTATTTGTCCTTGGCATATTACTTTTAAGTGGCATGCATCTATGCCAATAATAGGCTTACATACATTTAAAAAAATCCCCCTTACAAGCATCTAAACAAACATACAACCTCTGAAACCTTAGCAGCACCTGAAGACACGGTCTTTCAACCTTCATCTTAACAATGCTATTGATATTGGACTATTTCAATTTCTCACAAAACTCCCATGGCTTGTAATATTGTTCTTTACAACTTCCCTCTATCAACAAAAAAGCATATTGCTTTGCTCTATATACTTGACTTCTAGTTATGTTAACCAAATGATCATTTCTGATCGTTTCAATAATCTCAGTCAATCTCTATTTAATTTGACTTCTAAACCTATCCAAATATTGTTTCCCTATCCATTTAGAAGTTACATGTGTGTTGCGAAAATCTCTAGCACAAGTGTGTTCATTAATGAAAGTCTTAATTTATATACTACTTTCATTTTGCATCGTAAAAGCCCATATCTTTCATTTACAACTAATTTTCGTACACTTCACAGGCACTCTCTTTTTCTCATTTCTATCAAACTTCAATCATGGCCACTTTATCTTGAATGTGCTCTAACAACATCTTTAAACTCAGTACAATCCTTGAATTTCATCCCTAATTTGAACACAACATTTGACATGTCATGCTTACCCATAAATTCAGAATACCGAATCGTGTCAACCAATTTCACCATATCAATCACATTTCTGTCATTAACTATCTTAACTAAACCTCCATTAAATTCTTCACCGGGGATAATATAATATAAACTTGGATGATCATAAATGTCTGTCAAATCCATGATATCCTCCAACTCTAACACACTAATTATATCTGGATCACAATTCTCAATAGTTTTAGTCACCCCCTAGGTATTTAGTATGGTTCAACTCACAATGTCCATTGTAATGGAAACATATTGAGAATAATTCTGAATCCATCACTGCATCATAACACGTAAACAGAAAACCACTAAATCAAAACATAAAAGCCTAAAACCATTATAATCTATAACCAGATTTAAAAAACCATACAGAAAGCCTAAACCAGATATATTCTAGAACAAAAATTATCTAGAACATAATTTAGATTTTAGAACTAGATTAAAAGTAGATTTCAATCAAATATAAACTAGATTTTGTAACTCTAAGCCCGTATTTTATAATCCTAAAAAATTAATTTTTTACTACCCTAAACCATATTTTCAAAACCCTAAAACTAAAATTAAATCCTAAACCAGTTAAAGAAAACCTTAAATCAACAAAAAGACTTCTCATCTCGAAGCCTTAAATTGATTTTCAAAACCCTAAAAGTCCAAAAAATAACCAAAATACCTTTTTATATGTGGTCCCAAGGAGAACCATTCGCTACCTTGAGTAGCTTTCACAATCTTCAAATAAAATTGGTCCCTAATTTGGCGTTGAATATGCTAAAATGGAGAATAGAAAATTCAAAAAAATTTGGAAATGAGAAAGTGAGAGAATGTGTGAGAAAAAGAGTAGGAAGAGAAAAACTGTTATGTTTTCCCTATTTTAATTCCACAAGGTATTATTTTATAAATATTAAAAAATTTAAGAGGGGAAAGAAATATATGGGATATATTTTGTAAAGTTTTAAAACGTTAAGGAGGAAAAGGAGAGACATGGGGTGTATTTTATAAATTCTAAATCATTTAAGGGGAGGGAAGATACATGATATATTTTATAAATTTTAAATAGTTTAAGGGAAGAAAAGGAAGAAACCAGGTCTTTTTTATAAATTGTAAAATATTTAATAGGAAAAAGAAGGACACAGAGTTTATTCTATAAATTTTAAATAAATAAGAGTGGGAAATATAATATAAATATTTTAAAGAAATATATTATGTATCATAACTTTTAAAACACGAGATATATTTTATAATGTTTAAAAACTTAAGAGAAATAAAAGTAAATACATGTTCACTTTGTAATTTTTTAAAATAATAAGGGGAAAGAATTTGATACATAAAGTTTAAATAAATATCTAATGTGCAATAATTTTACTGACGTAACGTAAACGTGTAAAAAATGTATCTGTTACATCAACAAATCATTAAATTTCTAATGAAGTATAGATGAAATAATGAGATTAAAATATTTTATAAATTTTAATTATGTAATTAAAAAAAATAAAACTACAGTAATGAAATTAAAATTTACTCAAAACTATAGTCACAGTTAATTTTCCAAAGATTTTCGTTGTTGCTTTATTTCTCGCGAAAACCTCTGTTTTCTCTGACCACCGTTTCCCCCTGTTTACCGGTAGGACTGAAAAGGTTTTACACGCGTCTTCTACTTCTAGCTTCTTCTCAGGCATCAACTAGTGCTCTCTCTGCGTCCCTTATTTGCTAAAGAGCAGAAGGAGAGCAAAGGCATGGCTTTGTGGATGGAGAACGGCTCGGAACCCCTCACCGAAAGTGAAAAAGCGGACCTCGATGCTATTTCTGCTCTTAAGGAGTCTGCTGCTCTCGAGCTCAAGGTATCTCTCTGTTTAACATTACCTGTCAAAACCTCTTTCCACATGGCAGTCAATACGGCTGCAGGCAATTTTTCTATGAGCGAATGCATGGTTAAGAGTCTTGTTTGTGCTCTTTAATGGTTGTAATTCGAATAGGACACTGTCTCTCACTTTCAGAGTTCCCCCCTTTTTTGCTGTATTATTTGAATTTGGATTTACGGTGCCATTGCAGGAGAAGGGCAACGAGTTTGTGAAGATGGGTAAAAAGCATTATTCTGATGCAATTGATTGCTACACGAGGGCAATTCATCAGAAAGTTTTGAGTGACTCGGAAATTTCGGCTCTCTTTGGAAATAGAGCCCATGTGAATTTGCTGCTGGGGAATTACAGACGTGCTCTTACAGATGCTGAGGAGGCTATCAAGCTTTGTCCAACAAACATCAAGGTAGTAAGTTATCTGCTTGTCTTATTAGGTGCTTCCACACCCCCCCCCCCCCCNCCCCCCCCCCCCCCCAAAAAAAAAGAGCAAAAGTCACTGTAGATATGTTGATTTAATGTTATGAAGCAATATGGTTGTTGCTTAGGCACTTTACCGGGCTGCTAAAGCATCTCTGTCATTGAATCTGTTAATTGAAGCAAAATCATTTTGTGAGAATGGTATCCAGTGTGACCCAAACAATGAAGACCTAAAGAAACTTGCAAGAAAGATCGAGTCTTTAAAGCTTGAGCAAGATCAGCGTGAGGCTCAAATTTCCAAGGCTGTTGCAGAGGCCAAGGTGTGATTTCTGTTTATCTATATGACATGGGTATGCTTGTTTAGCAGCTGTTCATATCTTATTGTATACGTAACTTTGCAGAAGCTTGTTTCTTCTTTTGAAGATAGAGGCCTGAAGATTGGGAAGGCATTGTATCAAGAACTTACCAGATTAAGAAAGCCAGTATTAGATAAAAATAATATTATTCATTGGCCAGTACTTTTTCTCTATGCAGAAGCTATGTCCAGTGACTTTATTGAGGACTTCTGTGAGACTGACATGTTTTCAGCTCATCTTGACATGATATCCTTTTTAGCAGAGCACTTCATGTATCTGCAAGTAGAAAAGCATGCGATGTGTGTGTGTGGTGTGTGTCTTATCTTGTAAGAGGCCTGAAATGCCTTCATGGAATCCTTAGCTTCAAACATGTTTGCAGACGATAGTTCACCACTGCCTTGGGATAAAGAACACAACTACACTCGCAAAGATGTTGAACTGTACTATGAGGTAAGCTCTTCAATAGCTTTGTGTTGTTAGTGTTGGTTGATAAAAGGCAGTCAATTTCTGAGTTTATACATGTATTTCATGACATTTTTAAGTTACGATATTCTTAGTTGAAGTTAACCTTATTTATCTAAAGTGTCTGGTTCGATAAATTTTTAAAGATGATCCATCACAGTAGTTCAAAAGGTAATTGACTTTTTCTTTCACTTATTTGTTTGAAAAGAATAGTCTTGTTAATATTTCTTTCTGAGCTTCAGAACTTCCAGTAATGCCATGAAGTTAACGGCTGCTATTTGATCATAATTGTATTCTTTTACATTGTTTTCTTAAATGTTACTTTTTGCCTGGTTTTATTAGGCTGGTTCTGGAACTTGTCTATCGAAGGTAAAACTTCTTCATTATCTTCTTGGGGGGACTGCAGCTTCGAATGTAGAAAATATTAGCCTAGAAGAGAAAGATGCAGCTGAGGATTACAGTTATGGCGCCTCTGCAGGTGACTTTGGTTTTCTTTTCGTAAAGAAATCTTCGGTATTAGTAGTTTCTTCATGATATTACTAGAGATTTTCTTTCGTGAGAAGCTCTGATGCTTTTGCAGTTAAATGCAATGTTTTTCTTTCAAATAATAAGAATTTAGTTTTATAGCGTCCCTTGTTGTTACAAAATTACAGAATTTTAGCCTTTCTAGATAAAATATTAACTTTATAACGAGGTTTATGGCCAAAAGAATATTTAAGCTAAGTTGAGATTTAGATCATTTTTTAAGTGCGTCTAGTTATGCACTTGGGATTTTTTCTTTTTTCCTTTTATTGGCTTCTATTCAACAGATGTTGCAAACTTACTCTTTATTCTTCAATTTCCTTTTGAAACTGCTAAAGTTATTTGATTATTTAAGATTTTATTATGGTTTGAGTTAAAAATGCCTTAATTGGATTTGGTTAAGAGATAGTAAACTCATTTGAAGATTGACATGGGCTTTTTGAACATGTGTTTAAGCTCAAAACTTGAACCCCTCTACTCTGTAACTTCCAGCCTTAATTTGATAAATGAAAGAGAGATCCAGGGCAAAAATATGAGAATGTGAAGGACCTGAAAACTGATTTTGCATGAACTATGTTTTTGCAAAGGAGCTCGTATTTTTGGGATTTTGCACCCTATTGTTAATCATTGTCTAGTGGGTCACACGATCAAGCTACACGCTCGTTTACTTTGCACATTCAAGTCGATCACATTGGCTTTTTGTTCATTTTTGCTATAAGAAATTTCAGGCAATGACTCCTCTAAATGGATCAAAGTAAACGAAAAGAGAACACTCCATGATGTTCTGAAGGAACCCAATTTTGTTATTCCAGGGACTCCAGGTGTGTTTCTCTCAGTCATTGATACGCAGTAAATAAATGACTATATTCATGACAAAGATTATTTTCCTAGACTAGGATGTACAGTATTTAATATACTTGGTTTTACAATTAAAGGCACTTATGATCTCATTTCTTTATCATTTCCTTTTTCAATCTTTATTTGTTATGTGCGCAGTTTTTTACGTTGTTTCTCGAAGCTCCAGATTCTACAAAGAGTTCAAAGCTGGAAAATGGGCTCCTCCGCCATGAGAAGGTTGTATGATAAAGAAATTAAACTCATACTAGGTTGTCTATTTAAGGCTGATGATGTCTACAATGAGTCACGGTAAGCTTATGTTCTCATAACACCTGCATTTTTTTACCGGTCTGATTAGTGGATTTTATAAATGGCTCACTTGCAAAAGTGTTTGTGATCATAATCTTTTATGTAATCCAGTTTATCTCAGTACAATAATGTACGTAAAAGATGGTTGATTGTGGTTCCAAACTACGTGTCTGTCGGAATAGCAAAATAGTCTCTGTATCAGTTGCAGAGGACGCTTGGTTTAATAAGATTGAACTCAGTTTTCCCGAATCTTATCCCCCATGTTGTTTGAAGTACAATGTACGATCAACCGTGGGAAACCTTAACCTTGCCACTATGTTGTTGTAAATTAAATGTTTTTCTTCAATGAGTTATGAGCTCTTAAGCATTGCCTAACATGTACTTGAGCATGTCAAATGATTTTGCCAAGGATCTTCTGACATTGTGCATTTCTACCTATTTAGATCATCCGGTCAGATCTAGATCATTTAAATCGTCCACTCAGGTTAATTTGTTGGGTAAACTTATGGTTTTACTAATATGCTTCTTGAGCATTGTTCTGGATTGTTCTGGTCGTAGCCGATTTTCGAAACATGAAGTAATTAATTTATAGATATTGTGTTCTTTTTCCTTCTAATTTTGCTTTCCTAATCAATTTTTCGTGATTGATTTTTTCAAGGTTGAAAAATAGAATTTCTGAGTAGCTTAAAGACTCTTTGACCGAATCTGGAGAAAGAACCGAACACATCGACTTTTGGGAGGAAAAATAGAATAACCATGTCCTCATCAAATATGGACCCATTAGATTGTCTGATTAGATCAAACAATCTAGATAATATCTTTCTGATTATGATTGAATCGTTCTGAATGGCAGATTTTGTCAAATGAAAATGTGGATTATGATTGAATCGTTCTAATGGCCGATTTTGCTAAATGAAAATGTGACTCGAGGTAACTAAGAAAATGAACAAGGGTGACAACCTCTATTCCTAATAGGAAATGAACCGAAATATTGATTATCATAAAGACTTTTTATGTCCACGTCTCAATCTCTATTCCTAATTAGAAATGAATTTATGTCTGTCCACGTCTCAATCATTCTAAAAAAATATTTTATTCAGTGTCCAACAGAGGATCCTCAAGAACTAAATTCTCATACTTTCAAAGAGTGATTTTTGATGGATCATCAAGAACTAAATTCTCATTCCCTGTTGGATGTGATGGATAATTTTTGTGATTCTTCTATTACTGAGTACACATGTTACCCATGTAGAACATATGAGTATAGAACATAGAAGTGGGTTGTTAGATTTGGAGGTCGGACGCATACAAACCTTGAAGCGCCAGTATAACTCCTATGAGGGCACGACATACAACAAACCTTTACAGGAGTATGCAAATAGAGGTATATAGAAAAACAAATCCTGGCTCATGTCCAGAAGCAAAAGCACATTAAAGTCATTAACATAGAACTTGATTGACGTCACCAATTAACATGGGACTTGATTAAAAAGCTGAAACAGTTACTAAATCCATCTCAGAAGTGTAATGCAACAGCACTCTCTTTTTTAAGTTTTAAGTACATTACTAGCTACCAATTAACAGCATCTCAAAAGGATTATCTTCTTTTATTTCATTTTATATGATTTTTTTAAGGGGAGTTGAGAGGAGATGTCTATTTCACCTCAGGGATTCACAGCAAGAACACAGCGGAGGCAATCACCTTCATGCAACAGATCAAACGCCTTGTTAATCTCTTCCAGAGTCAAACTGTGCGTTATATACTCGTCCACCTTGATTTCCTGCCATTGTAAACATACATTACTTCTAATCCAGAAGAAAGAAAGAAGAAAGAGATGCATACAAACACTTTTGCATGTAACTTCATTTACCTTCTTCATGTACTTGTCAACAAGCCAAGGCACTTGAGAACGACTCTTAAAACCACCAAAAGCCGTTCCCTTCCACACACGACCCGTCACTAGCTGAAATGGGCGGGTTGATATTTCCTGACCCGATGCTGCAACACCCACAATAACCGACTGCCCCCAACCCTGACAGAGTCGTTTTTATGAGTTTATTAATTATGTTCCTTACCAAAGGACCATAATTAAATACTAACCTTGTGGCAGCACTCCAACGCAGCCCTCATAACTGAGACATTGCCTATGCACTCGAAACTATAGTCAACGCCACCGTCAGTGAGATCAACGATGACCTGCTGAATTGATTTATCATGGTCCTTTGGATTCACAAATTCAGTAACTCCAAAATTCTTCGCTGCATATTGCAAACAATAATAGCCGATAATTGGTAAGGAACACATGACTAACTAAACCTTGAGCACCAATGCCATTTTCTTAGCAAAGAGACATTGACATCCACCTTGCAATTATATGAATGATTCAATCAGTAAAAGTGGATAATTAAGTTAAATATGCACCATCTGTACAAATGATCTCGTCATTTAGCTCTCTAAAGCATTCTGAGCCCTTTGTATTACAAGAAAAATCTTGAAATGCCGATTTGTAATGTAGTTGATGAGCTCTCTGGTTTTTAAAGATTAGTAGTAAGGTAAAACATGAACTAATAAAACTCAACACCAAAAGAAACAACACTCAACCAAAAAAAGAAACCCTCACCAAATCTCTGGCTCTTTGGTTGCATACACTGCACATAAATAGGCTTATAAGATAAAAGATGCCTCTTAGGACTGATGTTTCATAGAGATGCTCTATCAAGAGCCCTTGCAGTTATCATATAATCGAAAGAGTAATCACAACAGGGTCAACAATGAGTAATTATCCAGGAGTGTGTCACTACTAGAATCGAGAAATTGATAACATATACTTGAGACTTTCATTGGCATTTAAGGAAAGAGTTCATTCATAGCTATTTCAATCTTACCATCAATTTTTTTCTTCCAGCGAAAACTTATCCCTAACTCAATTTCCCTATCCAAATGATTTGGATTGTTCAATGGATAGTTGTTTATGATAGGCAGATGTAACATCTTAAGTCCATATCCCATGTAGAGTGAATTTGGTAAATCTAAAAATATGGTTTTTTCCCTTTGTGGCTAGAAGTATGCCAACATTTCTTTTTCCACACTTTTTTCATTCACATTTCAGAAACTTTCGAAGTCAATCCTTTTCAATATCGGTCGTACATAATGATGTTGAGTGCATGGGCAGGGGGACATGTAAATATATGCAAGTATGTATAGTGCACTTTGCATTGCAGTTGAAATTCTTTTTTGGTAAGTAAGATTCAGTCTGAAAAGATTGGATAATTGACACAAGACAGTTAAATTCACATCATGACAATATAAAATCAAACAACTTACAAACTAGATCACTGAAAGTTATACATAAAAGAAACAAAAGTTAGAACATAAGTGAGAAACTGAGGACTACAGATTTACCTCTTTCAAACTTTTTACTGTCAATATCAATGCCAATTATTCGTGCAGCACCTGCAGATTTTGCCCCCTCTGCGACCTGTCAACCTCTAAATTATTATGTGGTGATCGTTAAAACAGCTCAGGCACTAACCATCCTACCGTCCATTGTCTTTTGGTGGTTATTTGTAGGAAAACCAAGGTTGTGGGGGTGGGGGGGTGGGGGGGATGAGTCAAAGAAACCAGCAAATGTCCATGAACAAAAGATAATATCAGAAACTTACAGCGAGGCCTACAGTCCCCAGGCCGAAAACAGCAACATTAGACCCAGGTTCTACTTTTGCTGTGTTCCAAACGGCTCCAAGACCTATACATAGCACAAACCACAAGTGATAGTTACGATTGAGAATTTGATCATGTAGGTAGGCCGTAGGTTCATTTTATACTAAAACACGGAGAGCGTATGGGAAGTCTAATAGTTGCATTTCAGTGATAACAAAACAACGATACCTGCTTATAATTGAACGAAGACAAACATACAAATAATGAAAGCTATAGAGCACATTCCAAGTATATGAAATAGTGAATTGCGAACACGATATTAGGATGCAGCTAAGAAGCCTTATCATTCACTTCAGGATGCATGTGTTTACTCTTCAAGTGGTGGTTTACTTTGCTCTCGAATCTCGAAGTGGGAGCAATAAAATATCTCCCCCCCCCCCCNCCCCCCCCCCCCCCCAAAAAAAAGAAAGAAATTCTTGTCTTACGTGATCTTTTCTTGACACTATGTTCGAAACCTTCTTGAAAAATATAAGGAAGAGCCAAATACAGGCTCCGAAAATTTTGCATTTATCATATGGCAGATCTGATTAGAACAATGTGTTCTTGTCAAAGACAAAGGTTCAATAGTCACAAGAATTTAATATCATTATGGCCTTCTAATCATATATCCTAGTCCAAATTTAGAAACAACTAAAGTTTTTTAAGTATTACATGTTGGAAAAGCAATATAGGAGGGAAATAACACAAGTCTAAATTAATCAATACCTGTGGGAACACCACATCCGAGGAGGCACACTTTCTCTAGGGGGGCTTTTGGATCAATCTTTGCAACACTAACATCATGAACAACAGTGTATTGGCTAAATGTCGAGGTTCCCATGAAATGATAGATATGTTTTCCATTTACGGAGAAACGACTCTGGCGATCATTCATCATCACTCCAACTCCAGTGGCAGCACGAACTTTGCCACAGAGATTGGTCTTCCCTGATTTGCAAAACTTGCATTCACGACATTCTGCCTGATAACAAGGAATGACGTGGTCACCGGGCTGAACTTCAGTTACACCTTCACCAACGCTCTCTACAATCCTGCCAACCAGGATAGAAGTAACATCATTTCACCAATAGGAAAACCGTAAACCCCATTATATGTTATAAGCTATGTAATTTACATACCCAGCGGCTTCATGACCAAGAATACAAGGGAAGAGGCCTTCAGGATCCTACAATATATATACAGTGAGCCAAAGAATCAGAAACACTGCAAATGCATTAAATAAGTTGTACAAACAACTCCTTCCCGGTGCTGCAGAATCGTGACTATTAAGTCCATGCATGTTAACGCCATCTAGGGCCCATTTATATGTACTAATCATCCAAATTTAACTAATTAATAATATTCTACTAATTGAAAGCTCATAAGTACTCGTGCATTGATCATTTTACGAAATCAAATTTCAAAGTATCAGTTGAGTTTTATTATCTTTTAACCACCTCTGTGAAGCCATCAAACAGCTGGTTGAACATAAAAACTTGATGTGACTTGGCCCCGGGCGGATCCATAAATTTAGTCAGTGATCGGAAGTTAAGCATATATACATTATAAAAATCCAAAATCTTTGTGTTGAATCTTAAATCAAAGAGCCCCAAAATCATCGATCCCCAACGTCACAAATTTAACAAAATGACAGAACAGCAAACAATAGAGAGAGAGAGAGAGAGAGAGAGAGAGAGAGAGAGACCTTGCCACTCCAGGTATAAGCATCAGTGTGGCAGAGAGCGGTGAAGAGAATCTTAACTCGCACCTCACCAGCTTGCGGTGGAGCCACCTGAACATCCTCAATCACCAATGGCTTATTGGGTTCCCAGGCCACCGCCGCTGTTACACATTAATCATTAACCCCAAAACAAATAAAAAAAGATTATACTTGATGCTACAACCAATTCAGGGTTATCTATCAAACGCAGGCTGCACAGATATAGAAAGTGGAAAAGAAAGAATGTACCTTTGCAGGTAATCACTTGACCTTGAGTAGCCATGGACGATGCTGAACCGGTGAACGCAGAGAGAAATTCAGAGAGAGAAAAACGGGGAAGAATGGAGTTGAATGAGTGAGTGTGTAGAACTCAAGGGAAACCTTGTAAAAGAAACATTGTTTTATTTTATTTTTATAATTTATTTCACACCCAAAATTTACACACATGTAGGCCATACAAACATACAAGTAATCGTCACTTTCCTGCCACAGCCGAACTTATCGGGAGGCCACAGCCACAGTATTAGGGATCAAACTTCTGTCACGTGACATGTAACAAAAGAGAATTTTGTAGAACTTAAACATTTCATTCTGAATAACGGTTTAAATTCAATCTTAAAAAAATAAAATATAATAAATTAAAAAATGAGCTTATATGGGTCTAGTCTTTTTCCTTCCTTGCCGCCAACGTTCGCTACTAGGAGAGTCAGCAAGCTACCTTGCTTGTATTCTATTCTATAAGTGGAGCAATTTGTCGAGTCTATGAAGCTTCGTAGTTCTCCCTCCCCCCTTTGCCTCGCCAGGCCACTAGATCCATAATGACTGGCGAGTCGTAACATGTACGAATATAACCATGCGGAGCGCCGGACCTTTTTGGATATATAATCCAAGTCGAGACTGGAGTTACGGGAACAGCCGTCTGATGGAAAACTACTTTCACGTTCGGTTCAGAGAGCACTTTTTTCGTTGATAATTCCTCGTTCCCTTTCGTGTATTTTCACATATGTATTAAGATAATCGTGACTGTCTATTTTTAAATAAATGATTATGATTTTATAAACATAAAGAACCGGATGGAATCTATTTCCCAATATTAGGGTGACTTGAATTTTTCTATTATTTTAATGTTACTTCCCACAAATATCGTCCCAAAATGCATTTTGTTTTTGGGTGGTATCGGTCAAATTTGAATCCTTTGTTAGTTGTTATGGTGACACGTAAATCGACGGTCAAGCTAAAAAAGAAAAATGAGAGGTTATACATTTAATTGATTCTGGTAATTAGATAACTTTTTAATGATCTAGATTTATCTAAGTATTTGTGATGAGTAAATCTTGACCATAAAATTATTTTAATGGCTTAAATTTATTGAACATGGGGCCTCTCACATTCGAATGAGAGAATTTCATTCTGATCATTATTATGAAATTTTGAGACACAATCACTGCACGTAGATGATATTGAATGGGATGGTAAAAATACTTGTCGGTATTTAATTTAATGAGTGAATTTAAAATATTATAATTAGGTATGAGTATTTATTTAGTGTGTATTTCTTTTATCTATTATAAATGAAAAGGTTATGGATAATACTCAATACCCATTAGGTATCTATTTAAATATTTTTCCTCCATCTTCTACCAGTCTCCCACTTTCAATATATACATTTACATTCATCTATTTTCGTAGTCTTCATCTCTCTAACATCTCTTCGAATCACAACTCATTTTGACTCGAAAGACTATTAGGGATGTGCAGTCGTCTCAAAATATCCATCTCGTCTCGAGAAATCGTTCCGAACCGAGTGGAACGAAATGAGATTTTTACTCATTGTGGGATGGGACGGGACACAACACAAAATTTTTTGTCCCAATTTCTTTATAAATAGCCCAATTTTTTTTAATTTGACCCTTAATTTATTCAAATTTAACTCTTATTTTCATAAATCACGACCTGACCCGACCTGGGCCGAGACATTTCAGGGACACGAGTTGGGGGTCGGGCTGAGGAGTCGGGTCGGGGTCAGCCCGGGGAGCCAGGACGGGTCAGAATGTTTCGAGGACACGGGTCAGGGGTCAGGACGTTTCGGGGACACGGGCTCGGGAGTTGGGACAGGTCAGGACGTTTCGAGGACACAAGTCAGGAGCCGGGAAGTTTCAGGGACACGGGTCGAGGTTAGGCTGGGGAGCCGGGACGGGACACGATGGGACGGAACTGAAAATCTCAAAACTCGTCTCGTCCCGTCTCGTGCATACCCCTAGTGATTATAGGCATATACAACTCGACCAAGTCTACTTAGAAAATAGGCAATTTTGAAAAGCTAACATTGTGTATTTTATACATACTATATTAATCTAGTGTTAATCATCAACATACAAATACTCATGTCTTAATTATTCATACTCCCCCATTTAATTTAACATAGATAATGGATAGCAAAAATTTAAGATGAACATTTAATAAGTATATAAATACTCTAACTAAATTCACTCATTGTCATCTCTAGATATAGTTTAAAGTAAGTTGACAGAGAGTGTATTATTGCTCTGAATTATAGAGGGACTGGACTAATAATTTAAAAAAACATCGACAAATTGACAGTTCGCATATGGTACGAGAAAGTCAAACACTAAATTGGTTTCTCTCAAATAATTGTTCATATTTGTCTTAATGTCAAAGTTGATTATTTTCCACCCAATCAAAGTATCTGAAATGTACATCCGACCTAACTTGGTCACAACCTTATCTGAAAAGCTTATCCACACGTCAAAAACACATGAGAAAATTGATCTACTTCTTCTCCCTCTCCATTCTCTTTTAGCTCGACGCTCCCATCTTTTACAGCCAATGTCTTAAAGTCTACTATTAACAAAATAAAGATCTACATTTATTTAATTAATTTAAACCATTTAAAATGAGATCAATGATCCAAATCTAATGTAGTTCTCTTAAATATTAAGTCAAAGTGCCAAAAGAGTCCACGCCCAAGTGCCAAAAGAATAAAAACAGCACAAATCTAGTGAGAAGTCATGGCAAAAAAGACAGAACTGTTGCTATCATTTCCTTCAGCAGATGCGATGTTCTGAAATTTCCCAGAAAACAACATTCATTTCCTAACATTAATAGAAAAAAGGAAAAAAGAGTCCACCCCCAATAACATCTGAAATTTCCCAGAAAACAACATTCATTTCCTAACATTAATAGAAAGAAGGCAAAAAGAGTCCACCCTAAGAACAACTTAATGGTTAAGATGAGGATCCGGCTCCTTTGCAGTTCGTTTGAATTGCAAATGTGCATTGGTAGATCATGGGATGCTGACATTACTCAGACTATTTGTTCTTTCAAAATTTATTTTCATGAGTTGAGATATCCAGACTGTTTAACAAGTATTGAAATCGACTGGAAGACCTAGATCAACCCACTCTGTCGTTCAAGAAAACGGCAGAGAATCTCAATCTGAAGAAAACACCCACTGAAAGAGTGATACTTTTATCAAACAAAATTCTTCACCCCTGGCTTACCTTCCAATACAAGACTATAATCATTACAACTGGGACAAAGCACACCTATCAGAGCTCACAATAAATACTTCTCGACGACTGTCCGACCAAACTTTTCTTGAACGTCCTTTGGGGTTTCAATCTGGAAAATGCACAAATTGATTGGAACAGTAAAAAAATAATATAATTAGATGCTTGAGATTAACAAATTCACTTTATTAGATAAGATGAGCTACTTACGGCATTAAGGGCTTTGAAGAGGGCTTTAACTGTGTTATGAGGGTTTCTTGAGCCAACAACCTAAGATGAAAAAAAAACAAAATCAGCAATCAGAATAACTGTGATTCTCATGACAATGATTTGGTTTGGTAAGTAGATTACCTTAGACTTGACATTTTTGAAACCCGCTAAATTCAAAATAGTTTGGACGGTCTTTCCTGCTTTCATGCCTGTCTGAGTGGGTGCAGGCCAGAGATAGACCTTAACAAATCCCCAAAAAACAAAGTTACAATACAAAGAGACAAACTTCTCATCTGAAACAAGAAACAGAAGGCCAGTTGAATACCTTAGTTTTCTTATACTCTGTTTGTACTGCATGTGCAATTGTGTGCTCCTCATGCCGTTCAACGTAGTGGAGATTCTGGAAGCATTTCTCGTACGCCTGATTTTTTGGGGATAAAAGGAATTAGTAAACACTAACAGGTGAGAATGCCTAAATTCTCAGTTAATTAAAAGAAAAGGAGGTCATCAATGTTCAGATTCGACGAGAGAAAGTAGAATGTGAACTTTCAAATCAAAACTTTCTTTAGGCGGAATATAGAGAAATACATGTCAGCACACTGTCATGCATGTATTGAGAAGAAGAAACCCAGAGGGCTATACAAAAGATAACAAAAGAATCAAAGGAAAGAGACCAATAGTAAAAGAACATGGTTTCTTTTAAAGGATCTAGAGAAAGATACATTCTTTACAAAGATTAACAAAGGAAACAGAAACTTCATCAAAACTGTTTGAAGTTCGCTCCTAACCCTTCTATCCCTTTCAGTCCAAAGTGTCTATGCATGTTTTAAACGCTACAACAGAAGAATATTTCTATCACTAACTATAATATTTTGCTTTCCAATGGTATGACAGTATACAAGCAAATATGACGATTACCAGAGACAGTAAATGAACTTCATATCATAGATAAGCTTGAAGGCATTTTCTAGATCAAAGATTCAAGTGACGTGTTAGTTGTTTCAGATTAGAGTCTGCAAGAATATCCGACTAGGTATTTTAATAGAGTAATTATTCTAGACAAACCAAGTATTTGAATAAGTTTTAAGAGATCAAGTGATGTGTCAAACATTTATAGGTTAACGTTTTCACAGTCATTAAAATGTTTTAAAACGTCAACCTATAAATGAGTCACACATCACTTTGTCACTTAAAACTTGAACAATTACTTAGTCATTCTAGAATTATTCATTTTAATAATGTAAGCCTCACATGAGTGCAACATTAAAAAGCACCAAAATTGACACACGACTGTATACAACATGACATCTACACGTCAATACATAATTTAAAAAAAAAAAGAGGGTAGGATATGAAAGGCTGGGGATGAGTTGAATAGAACTTCAAATTAGCATAAAAGTGCACCACAAACACTCGTAGAATATTTGTTGTTAGATAATATATTCTGGGAAACATTCTGTGAATTACTCAAATCAAATTTATAAAGATTTACAAGTGGTTTGACTGATACTTTAACCTAATAATTGGTACAAAAGACCAGCTTATCCTTTCCTGAAACTAACCAACACATAAAACTCCCCAATATTAAATGGAAAATGGATATCAACAAGGAGATACCTTCTGAAGAGCAATAGGTACTGCAGGACCTTTGGCTTTCGCAAAACCGACAACACCGTGATAGTTCCCGCAAGCTAGAAGAGCAGTATACTTGACTACTTGCCCACCCTAGATAACACAAATTAAAGAGATTGATAAAGACAATATAACAATTACATTAGATAAAAGAATTAAAGAAGAAACATTACCTTTGTAACTTTACAAGTTCGGTTCACATTAATCAATTTTACATCAAAACCCTGCCAAATTTCGATAAAAGAAATGCTAAGTAATCTAGAAGTCAATGAGAACACATATGTGATGAACAACGTGAACATGCAAGAGAAGCCATGGCAAATATTATAGAACAGTACTATTTTTCATAAGGAACAATGAAACATAAATCATTCATTATTAATAGAAAATGTACAAATGAGGATAAAAAATCCTTAAGGTGTATCAATTTACAAGGTCTCTCCAATTTGAGGAACAATAATAGTCAGAAACAAGTCCAATTTCCTACACAATTTTTTACCAGTAATTTCCTAAACAAACTTAAACAATGCCTTGGCTAAAAGCTCCCTTAGACTCTTAGATCAAAATACTTAGCTAAGCTCTCCCTTTTCATATAAGAACTCAATTGTACTATTACTAACAGAAAAGAGAAAAGTACATGGGAAGTGGGGAGTCCAACCACCACAAAAATGAACAGAACTATCTTTATTTAATTAATAAAACCAAAAATAAAAACTTCGTTAACAAAAGACTCCGAGAAGAATGATTAGGGTTCATACCTTTCTGTAAAGCGGTCTTCTTTTCTTCTCGGTCAAAGTGTTTCTCTCCTCTGCAAGATCGCGAATTTCTTCCTCAAGTACCTTACCTTTCTTTCCAAATGTGTGATCTAATTCTGCTAGTTTGTCTTCAAGCTTTTTATCAATATCATTAAGCTTCTCTAATAGTATGTCATCCCTTTCTTTCATGTCATCAAATTCTTCCTCATCATCATCATCAGCGCCTTGTATGATTTGTTTCTCCTTTTCAAATCCAGCATTTTCCAGTAGATCCACGGAGGGTCCCACCTGCTCATGCTGAATGAATCCATAGTTGGCAGGGTTGTTGGGATCATAAGCTTCCTTCCATTCGACCAGTCTCATAGCCCTATTTAGTTTCTGTTGAAGAACAAATTTATCCTTTCCTTCTGCTATTTTCAAACGATTCATTAACTCACCAATGACCCTATATTCAGGGCGAAGCCTGAAATGCTTTTGCTCAAATTTGTCAATTTTAGTCATCCATTTGAAAGCATCATCAAGTGACTCTGGCAGAAAATGCAGGGAGAAAATCATCATCAAGAGCAAATTATGAAAACAAAACATTGAATCTATGCTTTCATTACTGAAAAAAAAAACCTGCTTGTTTATTTCTGAAAGCTATATTCGAAAAAATCCTAAATAAGAGTGGAGATCTTCATGTAGGGGACTCCAAGTAGTCTCTAGATGGGTAAGATTTTGAACCCAAAGGCCAACTCCTACCAAAATCTCTAGGACCAAGGATCAGTTGAGTTGACTAAATGTCTTCGACTCTTCCTACACTTTTCTCAGCAAGTCAAAAGAAGTCTCTTTATTATCTTATAAGATAAAAATTCATATGTAACCATAAAGCAGTACAAGAAACGGGAAAAAGGGATGAACATTACATTTACATTATAGTGCAACGAATATTTTAACAGCGTAAAAGGGAAACTTTCAGTTTTCCTTATCATACATTTACGCTCAGCAACAACCTACAGAAAATAAAAGTCCAAAGACATTAAGAATGAGTCATTCTTAATAAGATACTCATAACTTCTAAAACCGTACAGTCTATACACAAACTAGGCTCCGAGAGCAGTTCATTCACTAGACAGCCAAAAGCATAGCACGTTTGAAGCTCAACTTTCATATTCAATTCGGTCCCAGAAAATATAAGCTAATTAATCAAACACTATCTAGTAGCAAAAAGTAATGCTCAACGCCGGCAACCGGGATAATCATTCCAAACCAACCATACCTGATTCAGTAAAGTTCTTGAGCAACTCCTCGTGCCTCTTGAACTTCCTCTCGAACTCATCAAACTTCTTCTTGACAGCCTCCCGGCTGAATCTCTCGTCATCTTCATCACTATCGGAATCTGTGGGCTCTTCGTACGCATTAAGCGCCCCAGTGTCCTTGAGCTTCTCCTTCTCGAGCTTCTCTATTAAGGGTCCAACACCCATGTAGTCTTCTCCATCTTCTTCATCAACATCTTTAGTATCCAAACCAGCCCTTTTCCTTTGCTCCCTTTCTCTCTGCCTATCCTTCTCAACCTCGGCCAGAAGG
This sequence comes from Datisca glomerata, assembly GCA_003255025.1. NCBI lineage: Eukaryota > Viridiplantae > Streptophyta > Magnoliopsida > Cucurbitales > Datiscaceae > Datisca > Datisca glomerata. The sequence continues at coordinate 87,256 of QANY01009901.1, forward strand.
TCCTGGACGGCTCTGGACGAGGCGGCTGTGGAGTAACGGGTTTTGCCTAAAAATGAATAATTTGGTGTTTGACTGGAGGGAGAGTGTGAGAAAGTGGAGATTTTACGGGAAAAATGGGTGGGCGTCGGCTTCTTGAGTGCTTGGTTAAGGATGATCCGTGACCAGGAAAATGCTTGGGATTTGTGAGTCATTCTATTCTCCTTGTTTCCTAGTCACATTTCAGCGTGAGAACGTTGAGGAAGACGAGAAATGCCCGAAATTTCGGCTGAAATCTGAGATCAGAGATTTAGAATACTTCCACCATGCTATTAGTATTAGGGTTTATCGGGTTTTCACATTTCTCTTTCATTTTTCCTGATCATTTTAACGTGAAATTACGATCAGATTCGGATAATTAATATGTCAATCCGGGTTTGCTGAAAAATAGATCCCTAATGAAACCACTTATTTTAAAAAACCGAAATGGTGGTAGACAACAGTTTTTTGTTAATTTATACATAAGAATAATTTTTTGGTCATTTTTAAGTATAATAAATTTAAGTTTATTATGATTTTATACTTTCACTTATTTTATAATCATCAACTGTCATTTACTATCATTTTTATTTTTTTTTATGTTTATTTATGATATTTTCTCAAATTTTACTAAAACTTGTTCAGTTTGCTTAAACAAAATTTATCCAATCTATAATAAATTTACATAAATCATTGAAATTTTTTTTATCTTCTTCGTTTAGTTTACGAGTTATTCTTCACAATCTAAAATAGGTAAAAGTCTTGTTTACTTATTGTCAACATATTATTTACTTATCAGGGGTTGTTCTAATTGATTTTTTCATGTCCATCTACAAAAACGATTTATTGTAAAAATTGAAAATGATATCTATCTTTTGGTCAAAAGAGAATGATGAAATATATGATATATTAGAATGTAACATAACAGTAAGTAAAAAATGGGGCATGAAGATTTCTCACCATTTTTGTTTTTCTCATAAAAAATGAAACAGAGATAAAAATCTCGCAAGAGAGAAAGAAAGTTTATTTGTTGTTAATGTTTCCACTAAACAAATTTTAGTGGAATTTTCCTCCAAATATTTTGCCCTCCCTTTAATCAGCATCTCCTCCGATTTCATATTCACTAGTAAGTTTCAGTAAAATTTGATCGATTGTTGTACGTATTACATGACTCTGTCTTCTCTCTCTCTCTTTCTCTCTCTTTCTATATTTTCTATTAGGCTAGCTATTGTAATACATTTAATCAGTGATTCGTAACTCTCTTTCTACAGTTTTTGTACTAGGCTTCATTAGGAATTGCATAAAGAGGTATGTGTTTCTCCTTCTTTCTTTGTGTATCACGGATTATTTTTTATCACATGATCTTATTCTTATTTTAATATATAAACTTGTCATATTAGCTAGGTTTGTCTTGTCTATCACGTATCCATCTTGTTTATGTGATTTGATTCATATTATGATATATAAATTAGTCATTTTAGCTAGATTTAGGCATGTATGACTCATAATTACTATTTTTAGGCACGTACACTACAAGAAAAATATTTTTTCCCGGTGGTTTTACGGTGGCAGTTACGCCAACTGCCAGTAAAGAAAGCTGGCAAATGTTTTATGTCTAGCGGTGGTTTTTAAGGCATTCTGCGGCGGTTCTAAAACCGCCGCTAAATAACCTTTAAATTCCTTATTTTTCATTTTCACCCAAACTCGCGTGAAATGTTTTACGTGTAGCGGCGATTTTTAAGACATTTTGAAACTGTTGCTAAATAACCTTTAAATCCCTAATTTTTTCTTTCACCCAGACCCGCGATTTCCCTCTCTCTCTCTCAACAAGGGACGCGACCTCCGCCGTGATTTTCTACCGTCAGCTCCTCCACCGCAAGCTCCCCCACCACAAGCTCCTCCATGATCTACAGGTACCATCTCAATTCTCGCCTCTCTCTCTGCATCTCTCTCTCTCTCTCTGCAACAAGCTTTTCTCTCTTCCCCTCTTCCCTCTCTCTCTACAATCTCCCTCTCTCTAGAATCTCCAAAAATGCCGGCAGGCGAGTATGATGACCAAGAGGAAATTTTCAAGAAAGTTGAATCAAGTAAAGGGAAACAAAAAGCGAGTGAGAGCCAAGGTATTGGTTGAGTGGATTGGAGTTTTTTTGCATATTGGGTTGCTTAATAGCTAGCTTAACTGTTGATAAATTACAAAAGTCTCAACTTTGGGGTTTAGAGAGTTGGAAATGGTGTTTGCTGATAACTGTCATATTATATGGACTGTTAATCACCAATTGGTTTATGCACATCATAGTGTTTTTAATAGAAAGGAACTTTCTTCTAAGGAAAAAAAGTGTTGTATTTGTTCATGGGTTGAAGAAAAGTGTCCAATTTACCATTTGGTTAAGTGTAGTTCTTCTCACATGGGCCATATTGTTTGATGGAGATAACGGTCATGTTCATAGATCTCGGATTAGTCGTATAATTTTAGACGATGTTACATTTACTTGTGTCAATGATAAAGGTTTTGGGCTTGAAGATTTCATTTTTGGATTCGGTTATATTTTAGTGAGTTGGAACATATTGTAGAGAAAAATGTGATAATGGGACAAAAGTATTTGAGTTTGATGTTGAACTATCAACAAACAACACAAACATAGAAATATTAGCATAGGTATTATTTAATGAGTGTGATTTTGATTGGGATAAAGATGAAGTGAGTAAGGTATTTTGGTAAATAGAGTGATTGAATTATGATGATATTGGTAATGTTCCACATGCAGGTGAAATTTTAGCTTATGTGCTTGTACCATTAGACATTAACTAACCAGAAAAGTTGGTATTGGAAAAGAACATAACTGTTGATTAGTAGAACGAGAGGAAGAATATGATGATTGAGAACATAAAGAATAAAATAGGAACTCAAACTCATTTTCTGAAGTTATGGGTCGAGAGCATCCTGGACGAGTCCGTGGAATAGGACTAGGTCCAACTCCCACCAGTGTATTTGGATTGCAGAGTAGCCGCCAGTTTTCTGAACAAACGTTCATTCCATGTGCAAAACATGAAAGAGTTATGTTACAGCTCTATGAATTTCAAGATAGTCAAGTTCAAATTCAATCTCAAGTGGCGTATCTTATGAAAATGATGCAAGCATAAAATCTTTCGTTCTTATTCCCCGGTGGTGATCATGTAAGATTTCTAAGGAATATATACTTTATGTAATTATAAATTATGTTTATTCCAACACCAATACTAATTTTATTTATTTTTATGTGTTTCTAGGATTCTAGAGATCCTCTCTCAACTTCATAAACGCATAAAGTTCAGTGAAGATGAAAAATACTATATTTGCTTAAGTTTGAACTTATATAGCTATGTCTTTAGAATTTGTGAATGTTTCAATTGATTGATTCTGAATCTTTAAATATTTGTGAATGTTTGAATTTATGAACGTTTAAAGTGCAATAATTTATGAATATTTGAATTGGTGGACTCTGAACTATTGGAATTTTTGTATTGACAGATTCTGAAATATATGATATAGAATATTTTCTGAAACATGTATTTTTGAAAATCATTGGATGTTTAAAAAACAGAAAAAAATTATGGCCAAAATTTTAATTTATAACGGCGTTTTTGGAGGCTATAGAGGTGGTTCAAAACCACCGGAAAGTATTTTTTATTCTGTTTCCTGGGCTTTTGCAGCGGTTTGAACCGCCGCTAAAAGTATATATAAAACCACCGGTAATTAGAAAAAATCGCCAGAAAAACCCATAAATTTTCTCCAATTTCTGGGAATTTTACGGCGGTTTTAACCACAGCGAAAGAGCAATAAAACTGTCGGCGTAGACCCCCCCCTTTCCCGTTGATCCTTCAACGGTTGAAAAAACTGTCACAAAAAACTTTGCGGCGGTGGATAAGGCTAAACCGCTGTAAAACATTTTACCAGCGGTTAAAACTGTCGTGAAAGACGATAAAAACCGCCGCTGGTGACAGTTTTTCTTGTGGTGGTGGATAAATTAATATTAATTTAATAACTTATCTTTATTTTATGTTGAGGTAAGTAAGTCTATAAGTGTTAAGTCTAATGAGTGCATTTATATTAAGTTGAGAAAATATTAAAGAACTTTTAGTGTTCAATTTAAACAAATCATGTTGATTTTGAAGTGTTTATACAATAGTTGTTAAAATTCATGTCATTTTATCCCCATATGTATTTGCAATAGAGGTGATTTACTTTTAGTTAGTGGAACATTTATAATTCTAGTATTATTTATTTTTTTCAGATGCCAGTCCCTATTGTTGTTTTGTATTATGGGCATCGGAATGTTACCAAGCAATTTGCTGATTATAAAATGAAGTCATTATTGATTGATCACAACTCAAACTATAATGATTTGATTTGTTTGTTGGTGTCAGACATTGGTTTTGAAGCTCGAGAAATTTAGTTATATGTAAATTTAGAATATGGTGCTTTGGAGATTAAAGATGACTCGAGTGTTAAGTTGTACTTGGCACTGATCAAGAATGAGAAGGGATTAAATTGTCCTTTAATTGTCTCAAGTTTTGTTAATAGTACAAGCATGATTCAAGAAACTGCTGATGTAGCACATTAATTTACTCATGTTGGCTCATCTTCATGTATGGTTGTTGAACTAATAACAAATGATGATATTATTGTGGAGGATATAGATGTAGAGAATTTACCTCCATCTTTTATTTTTAGGAAACAACAGTTTTTTTCTAGTAAGGACATGTTGATAAAAGCATTGAAGGTTATTGCATTGAGGGCCAATTTGGAATATAGAACTGCAAAGTCTAACCATTCTCATTTGGCTCTTCGTTGTGTGCACGAGAATTGTATATGGTATTTTCTTGCTACATGTTTTGATGATAGTGATCTTTTGATTGTTCGTAAGTATGCTAATGACCATAGTTGCTCTTTGGCGACTGTGCATAGTGGTCATCATCAAGCAACTTCTTCAATCATTAGTGAGTTTGTTAAGAGTAGGTACATGACTAGTGTTGCGGAGAGTACTACTCCTAAGGACATTGTAGATGATATGCGTTGCAAACGTGGTGTGGAAATAAGCTATTATAAAGCATTAAGAGTAAAGCATGTAGCATCGGAGTTGATTTGTAGATCTCTGGAAGAGTCATATGTAGTTCTTCCTACATGTTGTGCTGCTTTGAAAGAGAATAATCCTGGTAAGTAAAGTCTTGCCTAATATTTGCTTAGATGGTGTGTCTATGAACAAAGTTGTCATTCCTTTAATGTTTTCTTTGTAGGCACTGTAACCTTTCTTGATACCAATGATGATGGTGTTTTCAAGTATTTTTCTTATGGCTTTGGGTGGCTCCATTGTTGGTAGTCGACATTGTAGGCCGGTTATTGTTTTAGATGGCACATTTTTTAAGTGCAAATATTTTGGAACTCTTCTAGTTGCTTCCATGTTAGATGGCACTGATCAAGTATTTCCTCTAGCATTTGGAGTAGTTGATACGAAACATGATAGGTCTTGGGCATGGTTTCTTCAGAAGCTTCAATGTGCATATAGTGATCGCGAGCAACTTATATTTGTATCTGATCGACATTGTAGTATACCTAAAGCTGTGGCTAAAGCGTTTCCTGATATGAAACATGGGTATTGTATGCATCACATGTTGATGCATGTTAAGTCGACTTGTAAAAGTTTGGCTATTGATAGCATTTTTTATTTGTGTGCTAAGGCGTATCGTTTAGTTAATTTTGAGTGATATATGTGAAGACTGGAATCGATCGGTCCAAGCATTCAAAGCTATCTAGAAGGTATTGGCTATGAGAGTTGGGCGCGTTCCCATTTTGTTAGACGTAGATATAATATAATGATATCTAATATAGTTGAGAGCATAAATGCTCTTTTCAAGGATGCTAGAGAATTACATGTTGGGTATTTCATTGAACATATTAGGGCGACGCTGCAAGAATGGTTTTATGATCGAAGGATGACTGCTAGTTACACTATTACCCCATTAACTAAGTGGACTGAAAAAGAGTTACGGTTGATGTTTACTATGGGACGTAACATGTTGGTTAGTTCATTTTTTATTTGTTTGAAGTTTAATCTTTTTATTGCAAAATTTTATATGTTATTGTAACTTTTTTCTCTTTCAAGTATTGTTGGCGGACATTCATAAGTTCCAAGTTGTGGATGGTTCTATTCATTATATTGTACATTTGCAACATATGGCTTGTACGTGCAAAGTGCGAGATTTGGATGAGTTGCATTGTGCACATGCTTGTGCGGTTTTTTCTCATAGGTGCATGAATCCTTACTCTTATGTTTCTAATTATTACTTTAAGAATGAACTATTTGCAACTTACTATTCAATATTAATCCCGTTGGAAATAAATTCAAGTGGAATTTTGCAATCTAAAGTGCAAGAAGAGGTTGTTAGAACACTGATGGTTAGGCATCAACCTGGGAGGCCTAGAAAGAGGAGGACTCCATTTGTTGGTGAAAAGAATCAGGTGAAATGTGGCCCGTCTGGCCGTTTTGGTCATAATAAAAAGACGTGCAAGAACCTAAAAAATATAGCAGCTAGTTCTTCTCGTTGTGATGTATGTTTTTGACAACTTATTTACTGTTTTATATTCTAAAAGAAGGAGAAACTTTGAACCATACTCTTAGTGCCTCTTTTATTTTGAATAGAAAATGTGTCTGGTTTAATATATGTTTACGAGTCATAAACATATATTTAACATATTGAGTTGGAGATGTTGTGTACTTTGTTTCTGTCTATTATGTTTTCTTTCGGTGACAATTTATGTACTCTTTTGAAATAGAAGAATTATCAGCATCATACTCTTGCTATCTCTTTTATTTTGAATAAATATTTGTCAGGTTATATATATGTTTATGACTTATAAATACTTTGTTAACCGGAGATGCAGTGGACTTTGCTTCATATTTGTTTCTGCCTATTTCCTTGCAATACGTATAGATTTATGAGTTGTAATTAATCTTGATATTGTTTTGACAATAAATATTTTGTTAATTATATGTTAGAAAAATTGTGGTAGAATTTTGGACAGATATGTTATGGATATGTAACACTGAAGATTCTTATAAAGCATGTTATTAAAACTGAAGAGGAAATAAAGTTATTCTTTTTTTAATAGGAGCAACCAAAGCATTTGCAAGTCATAACAAGCTATAAAAAGTAACATTCAACTACTAAATACTTTGTTAGCCGGAGATGCAGTGGACTTTGCTTCATATTTGTTTCTGCCTATTTCCTTGTAATACGTATAGGTTTATAAGTTGTAATTAATCTTGATATTATTTCGATAATAAATATTTTTTTAATTATATGTTAGAGAAATTGTGGTAGAGTTTTGGACAGATATGTTATGGATATAACACTGAAGATTCTTATAAAGCATGCTGTTAAATTTGAAGAGGAAATAAAGTTATTCTTTTTTTAATAGGAGCAACCAAAGTATTTGCAAGTCATAACAAGCCAGAAAAAGTAACATTCAACTACTAATTACTCATAATCTTCCAAATTTTAACTAGTTGATATCCAAATAAAGTAGTTCTCAATCTTCATCAAAACATCAATGAAGAACTAGTCATCTACCTCATCTAATTCATATGTAACATTCAAATATCCTTTGAAACATCCAAATATTCATAGATCTAAATATCCAAAAAGTTATGTATATTTTTTTTTAAAACTTTTCAAATATATCAAACAATTTTCATAATATTTATAGGTATTGCATTGTCTCTTGCGTAAGAAGATTGAAGGTAGGTGGCTAATTATGGGGACTTGTTAAATAGAGGGCTCAACCTTGTCAGGTTGTTACTTTGGTTTCTCTTTGTCCGCTGCTGACCCAAATGATGTTGTGTATGGAGAGTTCAAAATTGGGGATGGCTAACCTCTTTGATTGAAATCTCTTGTTCTCGTGCACTTTAATGAGCTTCCTTCTTTTTGGTTTGTTTTCTTACATCCAAAGATCCAAAATATTAATAAGTAATCAAAATGTTATGTAAAAATAATATTACAATCCTATTAAAATATTGTGTACAGACCTACGTCATTCATTGCATCCTTGTTGTGTACTATCATTCCCCTCTCTGAATTTCCAGCAGCATGAATCTAAAAACAAGTTCAAAATAATGAGTAATTAAATATATTTATTGATCACTAAAAGAAGAATCATTTTAAAAAAATTATTTAACTAAAGATGTTATTCACATGATGTAAAAAAGTTATTTGTTGACTTATTTCATTCGTTACGGCCTCAGTCAATATCTCTTTCCCATTGCCTAAATTTCTAATAACATTAACTTGCACCCATAAGTTTTAAAGGCGACTGGGATTTATTATTAAGTGTCATGAATTTAAAACTATATCACTTGATGACACAATACTAAAATCAGTAGAAAGACATATTTTATATTTTGTAACTATATTGTTTACTATGTGTAAAATAAAGTTTTACTTAGTTACTTCCTCCATTATAGCTTCTGTTTGCTTTTCTTTCCCCCAACTTTTTGCATTATACTCAACCTGCCCTCATAAGTTTATACAATATTTTCAGAAATGTTTTTCAAACTCGTTTGCGCTAGCACTCACTAGTCTATTTCAAGAACATGTATTTCTAGACTTACATTGTCATTTTTATGTTGATTTGGACTTTTTCCTCCAGAGCCCACAACTTCATCATTTATATTCTGTTTTACATTATGTTCAACATTTTCCTGAAGGCATCAATTTTTAAAATTATGTTTCACCAAATGTTTGCCATGACCAATCATAATTTAGATAAATATATTGCTTAAGCTTAGTTAAATAAACTTTTACTTACTTCATCTATCTACTAACCAAATGTTTACATATTGTGCAAACTTACATTGTTTAGGTTTTATGCATGTCCAATTGGTGTCTCCCTGTGAGAACCACCAACTTCATATCCGTCATTGTTGTATGTTCACCCCTTTCAACATTTTCCTGAAAAACATTCCTCTATTAATAGATTTTAATAATATTTTATTAACAATATTGTGATTTTTCATACTTGTTGGTTATTTTGATCAAATTGTTGATCATTTGTCGCACTTCACTAAATTCTTGAATCATCATTGTTGTCATGCTTGACATTTTCTAAAAAATCTCGATCTAAGATTTTTCTTAGGCCTCCAACTTGTCTACCATCTTTTTCATAACAGGTTCCACCCTAATATTTTGTTGGATAGGTGTACAAATTAAATTCACAAACGAGTCTGTAGTGGGCTCTCCACTTCTTGTGTCTTCTTCTATTTTTTATTTGAAGCTTGCCTTCTTTTGGTGAATGAACTCATATATGTGGTTGTTCATTCTTCTTTAGTTGGTTGCAATGGATTAACTTGAAACTGTAATTTACTTTTCAATGTTAGCTATGTATTTGCTTAAATATATCAAAACTGAAATTTAAAAATTAATAATGTAAATATATGTTACTCACGTCGGTGTTCCAAAAAATGTATTTTTCCATTCCTTTCTTTTATTGCATATTTTGAAGATATGGATGGTAGGACCTTGTACGCCCATGTGACTAAAGCAAGGGGGAATCATCCTAATGTTGTCCCTTTTGCATCGCGGGAATCACAAACTTTTGTATGAACTGAAGTGTGAGTTCATATGAAAGTCACCCCCCTGGGAAACTGTTAAACATCTCATCATCATCATTAACCATCTTCAAATGATCTATACTTATCTTTGTATTTTCATGTTTTGGTAGGAGCAAGGTTTCTAAACAATACATCTTCACCAATTTTACCTTGCTTTCACTTTGGTCATGCCGAAGTGCATTGAAGATCATTGTTAGATTTTTCCTAGAGATATTTCTCTCATTATTGAAATATTTCTCTATTATCTCACCCTTTGGCAACATGTTCCTTTGTTTAATCAGGTATGGGCCACAATTAAGCCTCGTCACCAACGTGAATTGCTTTAACCCAAACTTAATTATATTACCCCCAAGTTGAAGAGTACTTTGTCATCTTTGTTGTTCCTACACTATCTTCTCAAAAGATGTACCATAAGTTGTAAAGGAAACTTGCTCACCTTCAAGTCCAGCAAGTGGCCAATGCAACTTTCTCCGAACTTCTTTGCATGGATGAGATTCAGTGATCTTTTTAATGTTATTATGATAGGTGAATTTGAATATTGAACTATGCGCTATAAAGGCATCCACTTTGATCTTGGGATTAAAAATGCTCATTCCTACAATGTTGAAAATAACAATTATTTATTTTTAATATGATTAAACAATGTAAACATATTGTTGATAACATGTTAACTATATGTTTACCATACATATAATTGTTTGTAATTATATAAGTACCTCATTTTGTGTAAGTATTAGCTCTTGCTTGCCTCTACGTTGGCTGTCTTGTTCATTTTGATCATATTCTTCATGGATTCCTTCTTCAGTATTTTCACTTTTAAGCTAATGAAACAAGGATATTTAGTAATATAAATAGAAAAAATATACAATTTTAATATTAGTGTGCAAGCATTTTAATCTGCTATTGTTACCTCAATACTTATATTGTCCTCAATTGTACTATTTAAAAAAGCCTTAGAAGATTCTATCTCACAGACTAATATTTGGAATGTGGTTTCTTTTGATACCTTGCTTTTTGCTTTTGAAGATGTGGCATTAATTTATAACCTTAAGCGACATCTTCTTTTTGAGGGGTTATCTTCCTGCTATAAAATTTCAAAGTTTATAAAATGTCTTAAGTGAAATAAGCGTTTACATAATGTAAACTTTATGTTCACAAGTTATGAAACCATAGTATCATGTTTATATTGGGGGTTATGCCCTCAAAATATGTGTATTGACATTTTGATATGAAATTTAATGAGAATTATATTTTTCTTATAATTGTTATTTTTAATTATTGTTGAATAATTTATACAAATATATGAAATTTCATATTCATTAATGAGACTATGATATTGTATTAGTATGAGAGGATTAAGATCATAAATAATGAATAAAATTGTCAGCAACATATTAAAGTATAGAATCTTTAATGAATGGTTGCTAGTATGGTTCACCAAGCATTATGAATGTGTGTGATCTAGATTCAGATCATTGATGTGTATAGACATCTTAGTGAATGTACTTTATATATGACAGGACAGATGTGAATTAATATCTTTATCAATGTGTCGTTTATCATAAAGATTTAATACACATCAATTTGATGATCATACGTAGATCAGTCTGAATCCCAAGTAGTCATGAACTCCTATACATTTCTACATGATCTTTTGATTTACTCGTTAAGGTTTATTTGTAAAACATAGTAGTGACTTTTGTTTTGGAGATTCAATGATATGGGTGGCTGGGAATATGATCTTACAAGATTTGGAATCCAACATTTCCTAACGGATCGTATATTGGTTCCCTAAAGTGATTATTCTGGAACTGAAGGGTTATTGAGCTCAAATTTATAATAAGATTATAAATTAGTCATGCACTAGTGGATTAATGGTACTTAAAGATCAAAAGGTAATTAGAAAAGTAAAATGATAATTTTGACCAGTTCTAATTTATGAACTAATAATTGGAGTATAAAACTACACGAATTGATTATATTAGTGGACTACGTTAGAATACTCTGTAAATATATTCTATAATCGGTAAGAGTTCAATTCTGTATTTATAGTGAAGTAATAATAGAATTAATCATTAAGATTATTTAATTAATAATCTGGTTTATTGGAGTTTAGAATTATAGGTCTATGATCCTCAAGTCACCTCTATACTACGTTGTTTAGGGTGTCAATATTTCAAAATATGAGAAAATGACTAACTTGCAAATAAATTTTTTATTCTAAGGCAAATACATAATTATGAGATAATTATGTATGATTAATTAATTAAGAATTAATTAATTAAATTATTATATATAAAAATTTAAAATTTTTGGAAATTATATATAAAAATAAATATCAATTATTTTTTAATTATCGATAAGTGGGACATAATATCAAATTTGTAAAATTAGATGATGAAATTATTATTATTATTAGATAATAATTTAGATCAACTAAATCTATTATTTGTGAAATAACTGATGATTTAATTGATAGAGGTAATCATATATGTTAATTTTGAATTAACTGATATCTAGATATTTATCTGATTAAGTTAACTATTTTATTTGTAGCAATTGCCACGTGTCAATCATTGATTGAGTATCAGAGATTGACACGGACTACTGTAATGTCACGTGACACTACAATAGTGGGGGTGCAACACTATAGTACGATGTGATACTGTAGCCGCGCACCATTATACAGTGGGTCCCACTGCATTAAGTAATTTGAAATTAAATATTAATTTTTAATTATCCCTAAATATATGATACGTCATTATCTAGAATAAGATACAAATTTTATTCGAATGGCTATGGTTGATGCATTAGTGAATCAGTTCATCAATAAGAGAATTGAGTTGAGAACACAATTGCTGAGACTGATTTTTATCTACGATTAATAGTTAATCAACTCTAAAAAAGAATATTCATCGTGTTATTTTAAGGAATCGTCTCACAAAACATATTCTCAGTAAATCTCTAGATCTCATGTATTGAGTACATCTAGTAATAGAAAAAGTGTCTTGTAATATTCTACGTGTCCACACCCGTCCTAGTGCATTGAGAATTGACTTGAAAGATCTTAGTGTAGATCTCAGAGTTTTCTGATCATTGGAATGGTTTCTTGGGACGGATGATCGATCAGTTTTGCAAGGACGCTTGATTAAGACTACAAGAGGTATTTGATTCCTAACCTTATATGTTGTAGATTTAATATATAAATATATAATGGATACTGACTCATTGAAAAATATTTTTAATAAAAAGTTTTTTTATTATCGTGGCATTGCACAATTTTTGTTTTAATAAGAGATTTGATATTTATTTAAACTTTAATTTTTAAAATGGCCACGCGCCACACACTTCCGCCGCCACGCTAACAGTTGGTATCAAGACGGTCTTTATATATTTATATGTAAAATTTTGTGTTGATTTTCTTACATTATTCATATAAGATGAGATATGAGAAATGAATGAATCAACGGATGATTATATTTTTTGAACGTATAAAAAATAACGGATCGTTAATTGTATGGTGATTATTGGGTTTGACTTTGTACTTTAATTTTTTCCTTAGATCTTGTATAAGCCATTTTGGGGCGTAAAAAATTTTGTAATTTTATTTTGAATATTTTTGTAATTATTTTGATTACAAGAAGACGAAGAACCCACGTGACGACAACGTTGGAAAAAGAAAAGAAATAGGATTTCTTTAAGAATTCTGATGTTGGCGCCACCATTTTTTTTTTTGAAAACCAGCAATGTCACCGGAATTTACTGTTCTGACGACATCACCAGCAAATCAACGTCGGTGGTCGACGATGGTTGGTGGGCGGCGGCGGCAGATCCGGTGGTGGGTGATGGTTAATGGTTATTGTTGTCAAATTTAGGAAAGTTTCACAGAAATTCTGATACCAAATATCATTGTTGATTTTGATGATAACCCTAAATCTATCAATTATCTTTTTAAATTTTGAAATTAAGGTAATTTTAAAATTAATTTTTAATTTTTAATTTTATGAAAATTTAAAATTAATAGGTTGATTGAGTTTGACCCAATATTGGCAAAATCAAATAAAGTGTTTATTTGACTGAGACAAAGTCAATTATATTTTAAAAATATCATTATTGAAATTAATTTTAATTAAGAAAAATAATTTTTCCTAATTAAAATATTTTTGTTCGAAGCTTGACAATTATGAAAATGGACATCAGGAGGAGAATGCAATATTTAGGAAATGTGTATTTTTGAAATCCACTTTGTAATTTTATTTCTTTCCTTAAATGGTTGTAATTTAAAATACTCAATAGTCACTCGGTCTATTATTATTTTATTTAATTGTTAAATAATAATTTTAATTGTTATGTTTCATAACATGCCCATGCATTAGTCGATCACATACCATACATGATTTATTAGGATTGTCCTAATATGTTTATATGTATTATTTTATTAAATCAATAGCATGTAAACTGATAGGTTTTAATTAGTTAAAATTTGATAATCACAGCACACTAACGACTATAGTAACATTTAGGATAACTGACTTTAGTAAAAGAGTTTTAATAAAATTTGATGAATATAGTTAATCTAAGTTCACCTAATAATGACTTAGGCACTTTAGAAGGTTAAATGAACTTAGACCAATGAGATTGGTATAACTGATTATTAAATATTCATAGAGTTATTATTTAACCAATGATTAATTTGAAAGTAATTAATTAGTTAAAATAGAAACACAAAATCTTAAAATAGTGAGTGAGAGAAGGTTGACATGTCATTGTAACATATGGTCTCCATCATTAGTACAACGGCGTGAAGTACAGTAAGGGCCTCGAGATGACTTTGTTTTTATCCCCTTAAGGAAGGTTTTGAGTTGTACCAATGCCAATATTGAACTTTTTAAGAAGATAGGAGGAAGTGATGTAGTTTAGTTTTGATCGACCTTAAGGCGACATATTCTAAATGAAGTCATGGAATCTAATATGATGAGTTACACTCACAAAGGAAGGTTTGAGCTGTACTAATGCCAATGTTGAACTTCTTAAGAAGATAAGAGGAAGTGATGTAATTTGATTTTGATCGATCCTAAGGCGGCATATACAAAATGAAGTCATGGAATCTGAAATGATGGTTACACTCAAAAAGTCACAATTAAGCTTTATTGTGGATAGTTGTGACTTGACCGAACAAACGATACCTTATTGTTAAAACAGAAAATATGAGATATTTTAAGTTTTAATTAATAAGAATGAGAATGTCTCATAAACAGTATGAGGTTAATCTTACTGACCCTAACGTAACACAACATGTTTTATCGTGATTAATAAATGTTAAATTTGTGTTTTTATTATGTTGCATTCATACATCACGTTTACTTTTCGAATTCTAGATATTTATCAATTAAATTGAATCTTGTATGTTTTAAATTTCAGTTATCATTATTATGTCTACCATGGACAATAGTGTTACTGCTTTACTCGCTCTTGAGAAATTGGATAGTAATAATTCCATACGTTGAAAATCAAATATGAAGTTAATGCTTATTTGTGATAACCATAAATTCCTTCTTACTGAGAAATTTCTTTAGGAACCCGCTTCTAATGCCCCTAATAATATTAGGGATAAATATGATGCGTGAATCATATCAAACAACAATGCGAAGTGCTACATGCTTGTCAGCATGAATGATGTTCTGAGAACCAAACATTAAAGCATGGAGACTACCTATGAGATTATGAAATCTCTACACGCAATGTCTGGGAAGCAGTCTAATTAAAGACGTCAGGCCAATAGGAGCTATATGACGACTAAGATGAGAAATGGTACTTCTGTGCGAGAACATGTTTTAAACATGACCAACATAATGCACGAGGTAAAAGTACATGAGGTGATCATTGATGAGCGAACTCAAGTTAGCATTATACTTGAATTGCTCACACCAACTTTTTCTGCGTTCATGACCAACTATGTTATGAACAAGTTGCAATTCAACATGACCTAATTGTTGAATGAATTGTAGATTTTTTAGTCACTCAAACCTAGAATGAACAAAGAGGGTGAGGCAAATATTGTTGAGCAAAAACCTCCTTCCACTGTTAAAAGTAACAAGAGGAATAATATCAATGGTAAGGGAAAATGTAAGAACAAGAAAAAGAAGAAAGCCAAGACTTCGCCAAAAGGAAAAAAGAATAAGAAAGACAACAAGCCCAAGGGAAAATGTTTCGACTGCAGGGTTGAAGGTCATTAAATAGAAATTGTAACAACTATCTCTCCGAGCTGAAAAAGAAAAGTAAATATGATTTACTTGTACTTAAAGCTTGCTTAGTGTAATATGATTTTTCATCCTGGATACTTGATTTATGAGACACTAACCATGTATGTTCTTCTTTGCATATGCTTGATTCATCAAGAGAGCTGGTTGATGGCGATGTAATTTTGAGAGTGGCAGTGGTGCTCTCATATCAGCTAAAGCATTAGGGACAGTTCATTTACTTTTGGATATAATTATTTGATTTTGAACGATGTTTATTATAGTCCTAGATTTTTTGAGAAATTTGATTTCTCTTTTATTTTTGCAGTAACAGTTATCCGAAGTTTCTTTTGTTATTAAAGAGTTTATTATTGCTAAGAATAGATTCGATATTTATCATGCAAAACTAATAAACGAACTTTATATGCTTAAACTGACTGAACACATTAAATAATTCTGAATTATTTAAAGTATTAAAACTTTAAAGCAACAAACGACAAAAAGTTTCTCATAATGATGATAACACGAATCTTTGACATCTTAGGTTGGGACATATTAATCTTGATAGGTTAAATACATTAACAAAGCATGATGTTTTGAGAGAATTAAAAGTTGGAACTCTTCCTGTTTGTGAAACCTGTCTAGAGGATAAAATGACCAAGAGACATTTTTCTGAAAAGGGTCAAAGAGCCAAATAACCACTTGAGCTAGTACACAGTGATGTATGTGGACTGATCAATGTACGAGCTAGAGGTGGGTATGAGTATTTCGTCACTTATATTGACGATTACTCAAGATATGGTTATCCTAATGCAAAGAAAGTCAGAAACTTTTAGAAAATTTAAAGACTTCAAAACTGAAAAGTAATTAGGAAAATCATTTAAAACCCTTCAATCGGATCGAGGCGATAAATATTTGGATTTTAAAATAAAAAACTATTAGCTAGAGTGTGGAATCCTAACCTAACTCACAGCACTTGGAATGCCACAGAAAAATGGTGTTGCAGAGAGGAGAAATCGAACCTTATTGGATATGGTTAGATCGATGTTAAACTACTTCATCATTATCACTTATATTTTGGGGATATGCGCTACACACGATAACTTACATTTTGAATGTAGTGCCCCCTAACTCTAAAAGCAATACTCCTTTAGAGTTATGGAATGACTTCAATCCTAGTTTATGTCATTTTCGTATATTGGGGTGTCCAGCTCACTTTTTAGACCCAAGACCGGAAAGCTGGACTCAAGGTCTAAGGTATGCATATTCGTAGGCTAGCTCCAGAGACTAGAGGTGGGTACTTTTATAGTCACAAGGATCAAAAGGTGTTTGTATCGACAAATGTCACCTTCCTTAAACATGACTATATGGAAAATTATAAACCATGAAGCAAAGTAGTTTTTGAGGAATTAGCAGCTGATGAGATCAGACCGTCTTCATCGATTTCTTCTAATAAACGACAAACCATAGAAATCACAGTTTCTACAAAGAAAACCCCGATGCAACGTCGTAGTGGGAGGGTTGTGAGACAACCAGTTCGCTACAAACTAGAAGCGAATGTTCTAGTGTCACACACTGATAAGACCGATCCATTATCTTATGAAGAAACAATGGATGATCCTGAAAATGAGAAATGACAAGAAGTCATGGACTAGGAAATGGAATCTATGTATTCCAATTCCGCCTAGGAACTTGTAGATCCACCTAAAGATGTCAAGCCCATTGGATGAAAATGGATTTTCAAGGAGAAAATAGGTGCTGATGGAAAAGTAGAGACTTTAAAAGCACGGTTAGTAGCTAAGGGTTATACACAAAGGGAGTGAGTCGATTATGAAGATACATTTTCCCCTGTGGCCATGCTCAAATATGTTCGCATCATTTTATCCATAGCCGCTAGTTTTGAATATGAGATATGAAAAATGGACGTCAAGACAGCTTTTCTGAATGACTCTCTTGAAGAAAACATCTATATGATGAAACCATAAGGGTTCGTATCAAGTGGGCATGATCAGAAAATATGCAAATTACTTTAATCCATTTATGGATTAAAGCAAGCATCTAGATCTTAGAATCTTACATTTGATGAGATTATAAAGTCGTATGGCTTTGAGCAAAATGTTGACGAAGCCTGTGTTTATAAATACATCAAAGAAAAGATAGTGATTTTCTTAGTTTTTTATGTTGATGATATTCTACTCATTGGGAATGATGTAGAACTCTCTCAAAAGTAAAGAAGTAGTTAGCTGAGAAATTCTAAATGAAAGATTTGGGCGAAACATGTTATGTTCTGGGCATCAAAATTTTAAGGGATAAAAACAACAAGCTCTTGGAACTTTCTCAAGGATCTTAAATTGATAAGGTGTTGGAGAGATTCTCTATGGAGAATTCCAAGACAGGTCAACTACCGTCCAGACATGAAATTGTCCTCTCCAATGAGCAATGTACTAAGACACCTCAAGAGGAAGAGGTTATGAGAAATGTTACATATGCTTCAGAAGTTGGAAGACTCATGTATGTCATGTTGTGTACGAGATCAGACATCTGTTATGTAGTGGGAATTGTCAGTCGTTATCAATCGAATTTAGGTTTGGAACACTAGATTGCAGTAAAGCACATTCTCAATTATCTAAGAAGAATGAGAAATTATATGCTTGTTTGTTTAGTTGGAAACATGTATCGCATTGGATATACTAATTATGAATCAGATACGGATAGTCGAAAGTCGGCGCCCGGGTCACACGCCGAGGTGATCTAATTGTTATGAAGATAACGTTGGATCAGAATCTGGCTCTGACTTTTATGGAGATAACGTTGGATAAGAACCTGGCAGACCCATTTATCGAGACACTTCCTGCGAAGATGTTTGGGGGTCATGTGCGAAACATGGGGTCGAGAGATATGTCATATTTACTTTAGGGCGAGTGAGAGATTTTTCGGGGTTATGCCCTCAAAGCATATGTATTGACATTTTGATATGCAATTTAATGAGGATTACGTTTTTCTTATAATTGTGCTTTTAAATTATTGTTGAATAATTTATACAAATATCTGAAAATTTCATATTCATTAATGATACTATGATCTTGTATTAGTACGAGAGAATTAAGATCATAGTGTCACATTTACTTTACGGCAAGTGGGAGATTGTTGGGGGTTATGCCCTCAAAGCGTATGTATTGACATTTTGATACGAAATTTAATGAGGATTACATTTTTCTTATAATTGTTCTTTTAAATTATTGTTGAATAATTTATACAAATATCTGAAAATTTTATATTCATTAATGATACTATGATATTGTATTATTATGAGAGAATTAAGATCATAGATAATGAATAAAATTGTCTGCAATATATTAAAGTATAGAATCTTTAATGAATGGTTGCTAGTACGGTTCACTAAGTATTATGAATGCGTGCGATATAGATATGAATTATTGATGTGTGTATATATCTTAGTGAATGTACTCTATATAACGAGATTATATATGACATGACTGATGTGAATTAATATCTTTATCAACGTGTCGTTTATCATAAAGATTTAATACACATCAATTTGACGATCATATGTAGATCAATCTAAATCATGAGTAGTCATGAAACTCCTTGAATCTTTTGATTCACTCGTTAAGTTTTGTTTGTAAAACAGACTAGTGACTTTTGTTTTAGGGATTAAATTATATGGATGGCTGGAAACATGATCTTACAAGATTTAGAATCTAAGTTTTCCTAACGGATCGTATATTTGTCTCTTAAATGTTAATTCTTGAACTAAATGGTTATTGAGCTCAGATTTATAATAAAATTATAAATTAGTTATTCACTAGTGGATTAATGGTACTTAAAAATCAAGATGTAATAAAAAGGGTAAAACTGTAATCTTGACCAGTTCTAATTTACGAACCGATAATTGGAGCACATAACTAAATGAATTTGATTATATCAGTGGACTGGATGAGAATACTCTGTAAGTATATTCTATAATCACTAAAAATTTAATTTCATATTTGTAATGCAGTAATAATGAAATTAATAAATAAAATTATTTAATTAAAGAATTTAATTAATAATTTACTTTATTGGAGCTTAAAATTATAGGTTCATAGTCTCCAAGTCACATCTATACTACGTAGTCTAGGATGTGAATATTTCAAGACATGAGAAAATGACTAACTTGTAAAGAAATTTTTATTCTTGGACAACTACATAATTATGGGATAATAATGTGTGATTAATTAATTAAAAATTAATAAAAATAAATTTTTTATATATAAATTAATTTTCAGCAATTATATATATATAATTATCGATTATTTTTTTAATTATCGATAAGTGAGATAAAATATATAATTTATGAAATTAGATAATTAAATTATTATTAGATAATAATTTAGATAAACTAAATCTATTATTTGTTAAATAACATATAATTTAGTTGATAGGGATAATCATATACATTAATTTTAAATTAACTGATATCTAGATATTTATCTGATTAAATTAAATATTTAATTTACAGTAATTCTCATGTGTCAATCACTAATTGTATATCAGAGATTGATATGGACTACTATATTGTCACGTGGCACTACAGTAGTGGGGGTGAAACACTATAGTGTCATGTGGCACTACAGTTGTGCACCATTATACAGCGGGTCCCACTACCTTGGATAATTTGAAATTAAATATTAATTTTTAATTATCCCTAAATATCTTATACGTCATATATCTAGAATAAGATACAGATTTTATTCGAATGGTCATAGTTGATGTATCATTGATTCAGTTCATCAGTTCATCAATAAGAGAATTGGATTGAGAACGCAATTGCTCAGAGTGATTTTTATCTAGGATTAATGGTTAATCAAATCAAAAAAAGAATATTCATCGTGTTCTTTTAAAGAATCTTCTCACAAAAGTTATTCTTAGTAAATTTCTACATCTCACGTGTTGAGTACATCTAGAGACAGAAAAAGTGTTTTATCATATTCTATGTGCCCACACACGTCCTAGTGCATTGAGGATTGAATTGGAAAATTTTGATGTGGATCTCAGAGTCTTCTGATCGTTGGAATGGTTTCTTGGGACGGATGATCGATCGGTTTTACAAGAACGCTTGATTAAGCCTACAAGAGGTATTTGATTTCTAACATTGTATGTGGTAGATTTAATATATGAATATATAATGGATACTGACTGATTGAAAAGAGTTTTAATAAAAAGTTTTTTTTATTATCGTGGCATTGCACAATTTTTATTTTAATAAAAGATTTAATTTTTATTAAAAGTTTAATTTTTATTAAAAGTTTAATTTTTAAAATGACCACGCGCCACACGCTTCCGCCGCTCACTCCGTGATGACCAACAATTGGTATCAGAGTGGTCTTTATATATTTATACGTTAAATGTTGTGTTGATTTTCTTGCATTATTCATATAATATGAGATATGAATGAATGAATGATTATGTTTTTTGAACGTATAAAAAATAATGGATCGTTAATTGTATGGTGATTATTGGGCTTAACTTTGTGTTTTAATTTTTTTCGTAGATCTTGTGTAAGCCATTTTGGGACGTAGAAATTTTTATAATTTTATTTCGAATATTTTTGTAATTATTTTGATCGCGAGAAAAAAACACACGTGACGAACGATGAAGAAAAAAAGAAAAGAAATAGGATTCCTCTTAGAATTCCGGCGCTGGCGCCACCGTTATTCTTTTTGAAAACCGGCAATGTCACTGGAATTTACTGTTCTAACGACATCGCCAGAAAATCAGCGTCGGTGGCCGACGGTGGTTGGTGGATGGCGGCGGCAGATCCGGTGGTGTGTGATGGTCGGTGGCTATTGTTGTCACATTTAGGAAAGTTTCGTAGAAATTCTGATACCGAATATCACTGTAGATTCTGATGATAACCTTAAGTCTATCAATTATCTTTTTAAATTTTGAAATTAATAGAGTTTTAAAATTGTTTATTAATTTTTAACTTTATGAAATTTGAAATTAATACGTTAATTGAGTTTGACCAAATCAAATAAAGTGTTTATTTGTCTAAATCAAAGTCAACTATATTTTAAAGGGATAATTATAGAAATTAATTTTAATTAAAAAATAGTTTTTCTGAATTAAAAATGTTATTGTTTGAAGCTTAAAAATTATGAAGATGGACATCAGGAAGAGAATGCAATATTTGGGAAATATGTATTCTTGAAATCTGCTTTATAATTTTATTTCTTTATTTCAAGGGTTGTAATTTAAAAATAAACAATAGTCACTCGGTCCATTATTATTTTATTTAATTGTTAAATAATTATTTTAATTATTATGTTTGATAGCATGTATATACATTAATTGATCACATGTCATACATGAAAATCTCACACAGTTTTATTAGTAGAAACATGATTTATTAGGATTGTCCTAGTGTATTTATATATATATATATATATATATATATATATATTATTTTATGAANTTTTGAAATTAATATAATTTTAAAATTGATTATTAATTTTTAATTTTATGAAATTTTGAAATTAATAGGTTGATTGAGTTTGACCAAAGTTTGACCAAATCAAATAAAATATTTATTTGACTAATTCAAAGTCAACTATATTTTAAAGAGATAATTATATAAATTAATTTTAATTAAGAAAAATAGTTTTTCCTAATTAAAAATATTTTTGTTCGAAACTTGAAAATTATGAAGATGAACATTAGGAGGAGAATGCAATATTTCAGAAATATGTATTCTTGAAGTCCACTTTGTTTTATGTACTTATTTTAAGGGTTCTAATTTAGAAATATTCAATAGTCACTCGGTCAATTATTATTTTATTTTATTGGTAAATAATTATTTTAGTTGAAATGTTTGATAACATGTCTATGCATTAGTCGATCATATATCATACATAAAAATTTCACACAATTTTATTAGTAGAACATGATTTATTAGGTTTGTCCTAATATATTTATATGTATTATTTTATGAAATCAATAGCATGTAAACTTATAGGTTTGAATTAGTTAAAACTTGATAATCACGCCACACTAAGGTTTTATAGTAACATTTAGGATAACTCACTTTAGTAAAAGAGTTTTATTAAACTTTGATGTATATAGTTAATTAGTTTATCTAAGTTCACTTAATTATGACTTAAACACTTTAGAAAGTTAAATGAACTTTGACCAATGAGATTGGTATATCTGATTATTAAATATTCATAGAGTTATTATTTAACCAATGATTAATTTAAAATTAATTAATTAGTTAAAATGGAAACACATAATCCTAAGATAGTGACTGGGAGAAGGTTGAAATGTCAATGTTACATATGATCTCTATTATTAGTACAACATCCTGAGGTGCAGTAAGGGCCTCGAGATGGTTTTGTTTTCATCCCCCTAAGGATGGTTTCGAGCTGTATCAATACCAATGTTGAACTTCTTAAGAAGATAGGAGGAAGTGATGTAGTTTAGTTTTGACCGACCATAAGTCAGTATATTCTAAATGAAGTCATGGAATCTGAAATGATGGGTTATACTCACAAAATCACAATTAAGCTTTCTTGTGGATAATTGTGAACTGACTGAATAAGCGATACCTTATTATTAAAGAGAAAATATGAGATATTTTAAGTTTTAATTAATAAGAATGAGAATGTCTCATAGACAGTATGAGGTAATCGGACTGACCCTAAGACAACACATTAATCATTGGATTATTTTATCGTGATTTGTAAATGTTAAATTTGTGCGTTTATTATGTTGCATTCATGCATCACGTTCACTTTTCAAATTCTAGATATTTATTAATTATATTGAATCTTGTATGTTTTAAATTTCAATTATCATTATTACTCGCTCTTAAGAAATTGAATGGTGATAATTTCGTACGTTGGAAATCAAATATGATGTTAATGCTTATTTGTAAGAACCATAAGTTTGTTCTTACTGAGAAATGTTTTGAGGAGCCCTCTGCTAATGCCTCTAATAATGTTAGGGACAAATATGATACTTGGATCTTATCAAACAACAAGGCGAAATACCACATGCATGTGATCATGAATGATGTTCTGAGAACCGAACATGAAAGCATGGAGACTTCCTATGGGATTATGAAATCTCTACAGGCAATGTTTGGGCTACAGTCTGATCAATGAAGTCATGAGGCCACTAGGAGCTAAAAATGACTAAGATGAGAAAGAGTACTTTTGTGCGAGAACATGTTTTGAACATGATCAACGTAATGCACAGGCAGAAGTACATAGGGCGATCATTGATGAGTGGACTCCAGTTAACATTATACTTGAGTCGCTTACACAAGTTTTTTCTGTGTTCACGACCAACTATGTTATGAACAAGTTGCAATTCAACATGACCTAATTGTTGAATGAACTGTAGACTTTTGAGTCACTTAACCTTATAATGACTAAAGAGGGCGCGACAAATATTTTCGCGCAAAAATCTTCTCTCACTGTTAAAAGTAACAAGAGGAATAAAATCAATGGTAAGAGAAAATGTAAGAATAAGAAATGGAAGAAAGGGAAGAAAGCCAAGACATTGCCAAAAGCCAAGAAGAACAAGAAATATAGCAAGCCCAAGGGAAAATGTTTCCATTAAGGGATTTAAGGTCATTAGAATAGAAAATGTAACAAGTACCTAGCTAGAAAAGAAAGGTAAATATGATTTACTTGTACTTGAAGCTTGCTTAGTGAAATATGATTTGTCATTCTGGATACTTGATTTAGGAGCCATTAATCATGTATGTTCTTCTTTGCAGATGCTTGATTCATCAAGGGAGCTGGCTGATGGCGAGGTAGTTTTGAGAGTTAGCAGTTGTGCGCTCGTGTCAGCTATAGCATTATGGACAGTCCGTTTACTTTTTGGATATAATTATTTGGTTTTGAACGATGTTTATTATATTCCTGGTTAGCAAAACATGATGTTTTGAGAGAATTAAAAGTTGAAACTCTTCCTGTTTGTGAATCATGTTTAGAGGGTAAAATGACCAAGAGACATTTTTTGGAGCCAATGAATCACTTGAGCTAGTACACAGTGATGTCTGTGGACCGATCAATGTACAAGCTAGAGGTGGGTATAAGTATTTCGTCACTTGTATTGATGATTACTCAAGATATAGTTATACTTATCTAATGCAAAGAAAGTCTAAAACTTTTGAAAAGTTTAAAGACTTCAAAGTTGAAGCTAAAAAGTAATTAGGCAAATCATTGAAAATCGTTCGATCCGATCGAGACGACGAATATTTGGATTTGGAATTCAAAGATAATTTGTTGGAGTGTGGAATCCTACCCCAATTCACAGCACCTGGAATGCCACAGCAAAATAGTGTTGTAAAGAGGAAAAACCGAATCTTATTGGATATAGTTAGATCAATGTTAAACTACTTCATCACTGTCACTTACATTTTATGGATTTGTACTACACACGACAACTTACATTTTGAATGTAGTGCCCTATAAGTCTGTAAATAAGACGCCTTTAGAGTTATGTAATGGCTTCAAACCTAGTTTACATCATTTTCATATATGAGGGTGTCCAGCTCACGTTCTTCAACCCACAACCAGAAAGTTGGACTCAAGTTCTAAGGTATGCATTCGTATGCTATAATCCAGAGATTAGAGGTGGGTACTTTTATAGTCACAATGATCAAAATGTGTTTGTATCGACAAATGTCACTTTCTTTGAACACGACTATATGGAAAACTATAAACTTCGAAGCAAAGTAGTTCTCGAAGAATTAGCAGCTGATGAGATCAGGCCACCTTCAATTTTTCTGAGAAATGACAAATCAGAGAAACCACAATTCCTGTAAAGGAAACCCCAACACAATGTCGTAGTGGGATGGCTGTGAGACAACCAGTTCACTTCTAACTAGAAGCACATGTCCTAGTGTCAGACACTGATAAGGACGATCCATTATCTTATGAAAAAGTAATGGATGATCCTGAAAGGGAGAAATGGCAAGATGCCATGGACTAGAAAATGGAATCTATGTATTCTAATTCTGTCTAAGAAGTTGTAGATCCACCTGAAGATGTCAGACCCATCTGGATGTAAATGGATTTTCAAGGAGAAAAAGGGTTCATATGGGAAAGTATAGACTTTAAAGGCACGGTTATTGGGTTAGAGTTATACACAAAGGGAGGGAGTCAATTAGGAAGAGACGTTATCCCATGTGGCCATGCTCAAATCCAATCGCATCCTTTTTTCTGTAGCCACTAGTTTTGATTGTGAGATATGATAAATTGACGTCAAGAAAGCTTTTTCGAATGTCTCTCTTGAAGAAAACATCTATATGATGAAATTATAAGGGTTCGTACAAAATGGGGAAGGTCAGAAAATATGTAAATTGCTTAAATCCATTTATGGATTAAAGTAATCATCTAGATCTTGGAATCTTACATTTGATGAGATTATAAAATCTTTTGGCTTCAAGCAAAATATTGACGAAGCCTGTGTTTATAAATACATAAAATATAAGATATTGGTTTTCTTAGTTCTTTAGCTGAGAAATTTTAAATGAAAGATTTGGGAGAAATGAGCTATGTTCTAGGCATCCAAATCCTAAGGGATAGAAAGAACAAGCTCTTGGCACTTTCTCAAACATCTTATATTGATAAAGTGCTGGAGAGATTCTCTATGGAGAATTTTAAGAAAAGGTGTTCAACTACTGACCAGACATGGAATTGTCCTCTCCAAGGAGCATTGTCCTAAGACACCAGCAGTTGGAAGTCTCGTGTATGTCATGTTGTGTACGAGATCAGACATTTGCTATGTAGTGGGAATTTTCAGTCGTTATCAATTGAATCCAGGTTTGGAACACTAGACTGCATTAAAACACATTCTCAAATATCTAAGGAGAACAGAAAATTATATGCTTGTTTGTTCAGTTGGAGACCTATATCGCACTGGATATACTAATTATAAATCAAATAAGGGTAGTCAAAAGTTGACGTCCTGGTCATACATTGAGGTGATCTAACTGTAATTAAGATAACGTTGGATCAGAATCTGGCTTTGACTGTTATTGAGATAACGTTGGATAAGAACCTGCTCACCCATTTACAGAGACACTTCTTGCAAAGATGTTTGAGGGTCAGTGCGAAACATGAGATTGAAAGAGATATCACATATACTTCAGGGCAAGTGGAAAATTGTTGGGGGTTATGCCCTCAAAGTATATGTATTTGATATTTTGATATGAAATTTAATGAGAATTACACTTTTCTTATAATTGTTCTTTTAAATTATTGTTGAATAATTATACAAAGATATGAAAATTGTATATTCATTAATGCGACTATGATATTATATTAGTACGAGAGAATTAGATCATAAATAATGAATAAAATTGTCTACAACATATTAAATATAGACATTTTAGTGAATGTACTTTATATAATGAGATTATATATGGCATGACTGATGTGAATTGATATATTTATCAACGTGCCGTTTATCGTAAAGATTTAATACACATCAATTTGATGATCAGTCTAAATCTTGAGTAGTCATGAACTCCTATACATGTCTACTGAATCTTTTGATTCACTCGTTGGCGTTTGTTTGTAAAATATACTAGTGACTTTTGTTTTAGAAATTCAGTTATATGGATGGCTGAGAATGTTATCTTACAAGATTTGAAATCCAAGTTGTCCAAACTGATCGTATTTTGATTCCCTTAAGTGTTAATTCTTGAGCTGAATGGTTATTGAGCTGAATGGTCATTGAGCTTCAATTTATAATAAGATTTTAAATTAGTCATTCACTAGTGGATTAATGGTACTTATGGATCAAGAAGTAATTAGAGGCTAAAATGATAATTTTGACAAGTTCTAATTTACAAACCAATAATTGGAGGATAAAATTACATGAATTGATTATACTAGTGGACTACATGAGAATACTATGTAAGTATATTCTATAATCACTAAGAGTTCAATTTCATATTTATAGTGCAGTAATAATGAAATTAATAAATAAGATTATTTAATTAAAGAGTTTAATTAATAATCTACTTTATTGGAGCTTAGAATTATAGGTTCATGATCCTTAAGTCAGCTTTATACTATGTAGTTTAGGGTGTGAATATTTCAAGACGTGAAAAAATGACTAACTTGCAAAGAAATTTTTATTCTGGGACAAGTATATAATTATGAGATAATTATATGTGATTAATTAATTAAGAATTAATTAATTGAATTATTTATATATAAAAATATAATTTTTGGAAATTATATATATAATTATTGATTTTTTTCTAATTACCGACATAATATATACTTTGTGAAATTAGATAATTAAATTATTATTAGATAATAATTTGGATTAACTAAATCTATTGTTTGTAAAATAACAGATAATTTAGTTGAAATGGATAATCAGATATGTTAATTTTGAATTAACTGATATCTAGATATTTATCTAATTAAAATAAATATTTAATTTACAGTAGTTGTCACGTTTCAATCACTAATTGTGTATCAGAAATTGACATGGACTACTGTAATGTCACGTGCCACTATTGTAGTGTGATGTGGCACTACAACTGTGCACCATTATACAGTGGATCCCACTGCATTGTGTAATTTGAAATTAAATATTAATTTTTTAATTATCCATAAATATCTGATACGCTATTATCTAGAATAAGATACAGATTTTATTCAAATGCACATAGTTGATGTTTCAGTGAATTAGTTCATCAGTTCATCAATAAGAGAATTGAATTCAGAACACAATTGCTCAGAGTGATTTTTATCTACGATTAATGGTTAATCAAATCTAAAAAAAGAATATTCATCATGTTCTTTTAGAAGTCATTCTCAGTAAATCTCTAGATCTCATGTGTTTAGTATATCTAGAGACAAAAAAAGTATCTTGTAATATTCTACATGCCCACACACGTCCTAATGCGTTGAGAATTGACTTGAAATTTCTTGGTGTGGATCTCGGAGTCTGCTGATCATTGGAACGGTTTCGTGAGACGGAGGATCAAACGATTTTGCAAGGACGTTTGATTAAGACTACAAGAGGTATTTGATTCCTAACCTTGTATGTTGTAAATTTAATATATAAATTATAATGAATCCTGACTAATTAAAAATAATTTTCAATAAAAAAATTTGTTATCGTTGCGTCGCGCAATTTTTGTTTTAATTAAATATTCGATTTTTATTGAAAGTTTAATTTTTAAAATGGTCACGCGCCACACGCTTCCATCAAACCACAATGTGGCTAACATTAAATCATATATACTTACATTGTCGTATTTTCTCTGTCTCTTTGAGGATGATGATGGATCTTCTCTAATTTTCTTTGTTTTCCTTGGAGAATTTCTCTTTGAGATTTTCTTCTTTGATCTTCTTTGAGTTCTCATTGTTACGTTTTCCAATCACATACGTGATTTATGTTATTAATAAAAACAATAAGCTATATATTTGTTTAAAACTTAAGGGAAGTCATGAAAATTATTAAAATTCAAATCTGATGTTTACAAGTATTCTTATTAGTTCTGTAAATAAAATGTTTACCATCTGTTAACATATGTAAATTGTACCATTGCTACATGACAACATAATGAAGTCAGAATATTATAGTATGTCATATTCCTAGAATAATCAAATGATCTATAATAAGAAATGTGGCAAAAGTTGTACCATTATTTTACCATCAGTTAACATTATTTTCATGAGAAATAACAGAGCCAACAACTAATTATGATTTAATTTTCTTATTTATTTTCATGAGAAATAACATACCCAACAACTAATTATGATTTGATTTTCATATAAAGAATACATGTCATTCAATGTTAGTTCTCCATCAGTTTAGTCTAATATTAGCAACCCAAAAGTTCATCTACTTCTTACATAGGATTAATATTCTTCAACAGTAACAATAAGAATTACTTCATTGACATGAGCAGCAACAACAATGATGAACCGAAAACAAAGCTAGTAGAACAATGATGAACTGAAGCTACAACAAATAGTAAAACATTGAAACAACAATGATGAAGGTAGGACAGAGCTAGTAGAACAATGATGAAGCGAAACAAATTAAAAAAATAATCGATTATTATTTTATTACCTGATAACAATCACTGTGAAAATCGGTGGAGATAGAGATAAATTTCTTGAAACAGGTTTTAAGAGGCAATCTATTGAAGAAATCTAGTGAGAATGTTTTGTGATTTTGATTGTGGATGGGGAGGGTTTCTCGGGTTGGTGCTTTTGATTGTAGGTTTCGGCAGTGGATTTCGGCAATGGAGGTTGAAGTGGGTTTCGGCAGTGGTGAGACACGGTGGTTGACGGTGGCCCGGTGGCTACTCTCCTTGACTCGGTGGCTAGAGTCCTTGCTCGGAGGTTGGAGTGGGTTTCAACAGTGGATAGACACGGTGGTTGAGGTGGCTACTCTCCTTGACTCGGTGGCTAGAGATCCTACTCGATGGTCTTTCACCATTCTATTTTGCTTAAAGGTGTATGAGTTAGTTTCGGCAGTGGAGTGTGTTCGTGTGTAAATGATGTTGAGAAGTAACAGATTTTATTTTGTAGTGACAAGAGCATTTGTAGAATTTCATATTTTAATTAATGATTATATCAATTGATAGTTCATATTTGTAATTTTTATTTCATAGAAGTTATTGTTACTAATTACTTATGAAAGATGACTATCTATACTAAAAGCCCATTTTAATATTTGTAGACGTGTCAGCTAAATAGCATCCTATTTTTTAATGACTCACCTAAGGGAGTAATTCATTTTTAACAATAAACTAGAGAATGACCTAGAAAAGTTATATTTATGAGAATGATTTTTTTTAACTATAAATTTTTTATAAAACTATGATATTTTATATATCATAGTAATATATTTTAAACATCTTACCACACCAAAACAAACCCTGCACCAAAGCAAGCCCCTTCACCAAACAAGCCTCATTCACCATCTCAAATCCACACCATAGTTAACCTTCCACCATCTCATTTTCTGCAAATATTTCTCATCCACATTCTCTAAGCAAGGTATGTACTCGCTCATACTCTGCTACTTGACTTATATCTCCTCCTTTCCATGTTCCTGCCTCTGCGTCGCAATAACTTTAGTCTCTGCATCGATTTTCGCCGCATTCTGCAGCGTCTGACCCTCTCTCAGCCTCAATCTAACCCTTCATCTCTGCCTACGCCACATCGATTTTGGCTTGATTCGTCGCCTCCATCAGAGTCATTTGCCCTAAATAGGAGAAATACTCATGGCCAGGAACGTCAACCAATTGTTGACGTTCACATTATAAATCAGAAGCCCAAATTGATTAAGCTCCAACTGGACTTTCTCGAACTCCTCCTGTTTGAATTCTTCGTACCCCTGAAAACCTCTTCCGTTGTCATGGAGGCGGCGAGGACAGGAGTTTAGCCCTCGATTATAACTTGGACGAGCTCTTTAACGTGGTTGGAGAGTTTATCTTGGTGAGAAATGAGCTTTGCGTATCGGAGGAGGCTGGGCTCGTCATCGGCGCGAGGACCGATTGTGAAGACGACAGGTAGGACGAAGGTGAGCTTCTCGTCGCCTCATGGATTGGACTTCGAAGGTGTAGTTAACTGGCGAGACGTCAAACATTGTGCTGGATTGCCCGGGAAGGACCCATGTTTTTTGGCAAGTTGGACGTCGGGGATGCCAACGCAAAAAATCGGCTATTATTGCAAGTTGGGAAATTTTTTGGTCATTTAACAAAACTGATACAAATATTGATTCAAATCCCTAATTTACCCTTTTAATTTAAAATAGCATTTGGTTTTTTTAACAATATAAAAAATTATTGAACTTAAAAAATAGGATCATCGTTGTTTGATCAGATAGTCATAACGAGGTTTTCTAAGTCCAAATTTAATTCCCACGAATTGTATATTTTTTTAGTTCTCATTTGATTCGCATTATCTTCTTTTATAATCCTATTGTAATACTTTTGTAATTGAATTTATCACCTTTGAATAATCTTTAAATTTGAATGTAATCATAATTTATCATCTTTAGACAATTGAATTGTAGCATAAAAATGAAAGAAATATTAACTTACAGTGCAATTGCAATTATAGTATAAAAATGACTTTGTTGAAGTTGAGATGTTCATGGATGATTTTTCAATTGCAACGTTGGCAGTATACGAGTACACCAGTATACGAGTGCACCAGTATACGAGTGCACCAATTTGGCATTAAAATAGAGCCCCCCGTCTGTAGAGGTGGCAACCGGGCCAGCCCGACCCGAGCCCGGCAATGCTCAGTTCGGGCGGTTCACGGGTCGTCCTTAGGCCTTTTTAGCTGGTTCACGGGCCGGTTCAGGGCTGGGCCGCTGGAATTTTAGGGGGGCCCTGAATGAACTGTTGCTCACGGGCCGGGCCTCTGGTGCTCGGGGCCGGACCGACCCATTTTTCCTCCATTTAATGTGATTTAATTCTTAAAAAT
Source organism: Datisca glomerata (assembly GCA_003255025.1). Lineage (NCBI taxonomy): Eukaryota > Viridiplantae > Streptophyta > Magnoliopsida > Cucurbitales > Datiscaceae > Datisca > Datisca glomerata. The sequence goes on from QANY01009901.1 coordinate 119,644, forward strand.
GTAGATGTAGAGAGTTGAACTTTAGTGGAGAATAGATGAAGTGTAATGTAGATGGGGAGAGTTGACCATTGGTGGAGAGTAGATGAAGTGTAAGGATTATCACTAAACTATATGAAATCATGTTACATGTTTATAATTATGTTATTTTATTACTTTAAAAAAGCTCAATAGCAAAATTTGTAATAATAAGTAAAAAAAAATATTTTATTTATTAAATTCATAAACTAGTGATATTCATATTCATGTAAAATCTAAAAATATAATAAATAATTAATAACTAATTTATAATTCATGTTCATTAACAAAACAAATTATATTAGAAATATTAAACCTATATTTTTAAAGTTTTCATGAATCCAATTTTTCATTAAATAAATTATTCATTTAAATAAAAAAATATTATTTTTTATTTAATTAAATACGTTTATCTCAAAAGTATATTATATGAAGTTTCGATAAAATGTGTTAAAATAAAATAAGAATATATTTTAAACAATATATTTAACAAAACTTATAATAGTGATTTATAAGGGAGAGATCAATAGTTCAAATTTCACTACATACATAATTGTTTAATTTTTAAACACCTCGAGCTCGATCCATACACACTACCTGTTCGCCTCACATGGATCGAATTTCTGGTTCTTTTTCATCACGTCCAAAACATTGCCCGTCTGCAAGAAGAACACCGGTAATGAATCGTGTGACGACGGTGGGCATGGAGGCTTCACCGACGTTAGAATCGATAGTTGCCATTGGAAGATCTTGTCAGCTCCTCAACAAGCCCTCGTACTACCTCTTTTCAGGGACGAGAAGAAACCCTGTTTCTTCTCTATTTCAGAGAGAATATATGAGACTGGATTATCTTCTCCGTCATTATATTTTCCAATTCAACACATTATATGAGAAACTATCTAACATTAAATTCATTTCCTATCAATTTTCTCAGACTTTCCAAAATTGGAGATACATATCCCATACACCATTTCAAAAGGTTGATTAAATGTTCATTAAATCAAAGTCAAAATCCACTAAATCTAAATGGAACTGGAAACAATTTAGGCAAGATTCAAGAATCGCTACACATTCCAAAACCAACAAGAAACTACTAAATTAGATTGTACCTTGTGGATTGTAATATTGCCAAGTCGATCTGACGTAGCAGCCTCGAACACATTGACCAATTCTCAAAGAACTCTGTAAAATTGGAGCGGAGGAGGAAGAAGAACTCTGCAAAAAAATAGTAGACATTTTCATGAACGAGAAATGATGAAGAAGAAAGAAATAGAGGAATTAAGGGTATTTTTGGAGATTTCATCCCGTGGGAGTGGTGGATAAATTAAAAAATTGATGTGACGTTAAACTACTTACCACGTAATGCCACGTAGGCAAACCGTGCCTGACCGTTATTATTATTAAGCGGAAGTGCCACGAAAGGTCTAACGTGAATGTAAAATGTAACTGTATGGTCTACTTTATAATTTTTTAAAGTGTAAGGTCTAAAATAAATATTATCTCAAAATTATAGGGGATAAAACTATAATTTACCCTTAAAATTATTGATAAAATTACACTTCAGATTATTTTTTTGCATAATATAGCTGAAAATAATTCTGAAGAACTTCATATTATTTTCACAAATTTACAATAAAAATTAACTTACATCAAATATAATAATTTTAAATTGCCAATCATTATTTCATATATTAAAACGCACAACTAAACATGTATAATAATCATATTTTGCCAACGATAAAATGATTAATAAGTAAATTATGATAATTATTTTAGATTGTGTGAATTAAAATGTCCTTCGTTTTAATAAAAATTTAAAAAATAAAGAAAGGTCAAATCAAACGAACATAACCAGCATGGCTGTTTCGTAATCTACATTTTTGAATTAAAAACCAAAAGAGAATCTAAAGTGAGTTCACACCTCACGGGCATGGCATACACACACCTCACGGGCATGGCATACGTACACCTAATAATTAATAAATTAAAACAGTTTTGCACGCGTTCTCATCATTTTATTTTTGTAAATAATACTTGCATAAATCTACTTCTCGAAAACATAATTAAATATCTGAATTAAAGCCACAGCAATATTTCTTTGTCACAGTAATACAAAATATCATTGAAATTGAGACATAAACCTAAACACACACTAACATCCAACGTTTTGAGGATCGCTAAACACATAGTTAAACTAGTTTTCACAATGTGTTTTGCACATGATAATTTTTAATTACAAGTACTATAAATATTTTCAAAAATATCAACTAAAACAAACAAATGTTATTGATAATTGTAAAATTAAGAACCTTGTAATTGACCCAATACAATATGAAAAGATTGTCATTTTGGTATTCATAAGATATTAAATAAATAGCTAAAATGAAGGGGTGTGAATGGAATTATGATATGATAGTTTAAAAAAACTGAAAATAACTATTATTTTCTGCGTTATAAGGCTAAATCTAAAATTAGATCTAAATTAGTCGGACGAAATATCCAAAATAAATGGTTAAATGAAAGGGTATGAATGGACTACTTATATCATAGTCGAATGAATTTGAAAAAATAATAACTATTTTGCAATGTTTTAAGTCTAAAATTGAAGAATGAGATCTAAGTTGGTTGAACAAAAACGTCTAAATAAAAAGTTTATACCTCCTATTGTCTATTTATTTATACTATATAAATCCAATTATTCAAAAGTAAAACTACATATAGAAATATTTCAAAATCAGAAGTGATGAAATATATATATANATATGTTTGGCTATATACTTATGCGCATGTACTCAACGTACGTATACATCTATACATATGTACTTATTTTCTTAAGATCAACATATTCAATAATTCAAAAGTAACATAAATACACATTACTGTAAAATATGCATGAGTTCTAAAGTGACCAAACATAATATTAAAAACTCCGAATAATTTTTAAAAAATATTTTAGGAGTATCTTCTTAACCTACCACATGCTATAAATGTGGCTATAAGAAACAGATATAATTAAAACAATATAAATTGATGTCACAATCCACCGAAAGTAATTGGGAAGATATTTTTTGTTTGGGTTCTTTTCAATTTAACTCCCACATGCATGCTTTAAACATGGCATTAAGATGTGGTCATGATTATATGAATGTGTTTAAGATACTTGAAATTAATTACTTTTTATTAGTCTATGATGGTCGATTTTAATTGACTTTCTATTAATATGGATTTAGAGATATATAAGATTTTTTTTATTGCAAAAAGGAAACAATGTTGATGTTTGCTATAAAATATAGATTTCTAATATGAATTGTGTAGATGAGGAAAATATATATAATGCCCAATACGTCTATTGTTGTAAAAAAAATGCCGATAAACTGCATATTCAATTTTACGAACAAGTTTTAGATTAATTCTATGTAACCTAATGAACATCAATTATACTCATCACTTGTCTCCATCTCCTAAAATCCTTGCAATTGTTGGCAATGATCATGATCCATCCGCTTCGTTAATCGGTATTAACATCTTAATTAATTGATAGATTACATAAACCTAGTGTAAAAATTTGAAAAAAAGGAGGTGTCCTAGAGGGAAAAAAATTGCATACAATTATTTTAAACAGCACTTTGTCTCAATCTCCAAAAATCCTTGGACAAGACTGTTTTGACTCAAGACTTTGATGAAATGAAGTTAAGAGTTCCTTCTTCTCATTCAATGACAGGAAGAGTCCAGGTCTAGGTGATATTTCAGCTCTTTTCTTTAAGTCTTGCTGGCACATTATTGGGCCTGATGTCACAGCTGCTGTTCTTGAGTTTTTCCATTCTGGTGAATTCCTTAAACATGTTAATTCAACTGCTGTCACTCTTGTGCCTAAGACTCCAAACCCTAACAAGGTCCCTGAGTATAGGCTCATAGCCTGCTGCAACCTGATTTACAAATGTATTACCATTATATGATTTAAGATAGTTTTGCCTGAGCTTATAAACCTCAACCAAATTGCATTTGTTCTTGGAAGATATATTGCAGATTATATCCTCCTCTCACAAGAGTTGCTTAGAGGCTACCATAAAGATAATGAAGCACCAAGATGTACCTTAAAGGTATACCTTCTTAAGGCCTATGACAGTATTAGTTAACACTTCTTAAGCAAGGTCCTCCATAAGGTTGGATTTCCCGACAGGTTTATAAATTGGATAATAGAGTGTGTCACCACTCCCTCTCACTCTAGCAACATTCATGGAGGCTTTTATGGTCACTTTACTAGAGGTAGAGGCTTGAGACAAGGTGATCCTACGTCACCGTATCTCCTTGTTCTAGCTATGAAAGTTTTAACTAGAATTCTAAACTCAGCTTCTAAGCAGTCTGACTTTCAATTTCATTGGAGATGCAAAAAAGAAAAGCTGGTTAATTTGTGTTTTACAAATGACCTCTTTGTGCTCTGTAAAGGTACATACTCTCAAAGCTGTTAAAATTATTAAAGAGGGATTATACCTGTTTAGCCTTTTATTTGGTTTGAAGCTTAATGAATCTAAGAACCATATCTTTTTTTCTAGTGTGAATGAGCAAACTCAAATGAGTATCTTGTCTGAAACTGGTTTTGCTAAGGGTGAGTTTCCTGTAATATATCTTGGTATCCCTCTTATTTCTACTAAACTTAGCAAAACTAATTGTGAGATTATAGTAGATAAGATTATTTCTAGAGCTAAGTGCCGGGAAAATAAACATCCCACCTTTGCTGGTAGAATTCAGTTAATTGAGTCCATTCCCTTGGCTATTCAAGGATAATGGTCTAGTATTCTGATTCTACCAAAAAAGGTTATGAAGTTTATTAACACTGCACTTAGAAACTTCCAATGGACAGGGAAGTGTGATCTTTGCACTGGAGCTAAAGTGGCTTGGCACTTAATAAGTTCTTCCTTTACTAGGGGGGCCAAAATATCAGAGATATTACTGTCTGAAATGTTGCTACTGTTGATAGACACTTTTAGAGGATTGTGAGTAAGGCTAAAGACTCTTTATGGGCTGCTTGGTGCTACCACAACCTACTCAAAGGCCAGTCCATCTTCACTTTCAAAATGATAGCATATCATTCTTGGTCTTGGAGAAAATTGCTTAGGATCAGGGAGAAGATTTATGGCTTCCGTTCTTTACAGATTGGGAAGGGAGATTCTATTCCCTTTTCAAAGATCCTTAGCATCATCATGGTTTTCTGTTTGCTAGGGTTGGGAAACAGTTGGTTGAGAGTTCAGGTTTACCCTTTGACAACAAGCTTAATTCTCTGATTAGAAGGGGTATTGGTTCTGGCCAAATAACCAAGTTGCATCTTGTAACACCCCAATACTAAAACTATCTTATTGATTATAATTTAGGAAGTGATATTCTCTTTAACGTTAATTAAACATTTAATATGAAAGATATAGCTTAATTTAAAATATAACTTTATTAAATCCTTTATTTAAATTTATAGGTATTGAATTCAGAGTACTTAAATAATAATAAAAATTTTGCAGCGGAAACTTAGTCAAATAACAACCAATAATTTTAAGCTAAATCATCAAAATAATAAAAATTAATCATGAAACAATTGTCTGAAATCTTTATTCAAACTATTCTACTTAGTAAAATTCGTCTGCAAGGTATCGTCTCGCAATTACTCCTCACCTGAAAATATTTCGAAACCACGGAATGAGCTAAAGCCCAGTAAGTAAAATCTTACACATACTCAGCAAACACATGCGCATTCAGTTCCATTTTAAGAACATTTTTGTTTGACACACACTTTATAATCATTTTATCACTTTATTTCTTTTGTTTTCATTAATTTCGTTTCATTACATTCTTTTCATGCAAACTTGTCACATTCCTTTCTTTACTATTTCTATTGCATTCATTTCTTTCCTTTATTCACGAGCTCACTTGTCTAATGTTTAGCCAATCAGAGGCAGTGGGTAATTATTATGGAACTTGATCGACTACCGGACCCTGGTAGTATCATTCATTCACATTATATCGTTGGACAAGCCAAACGATCATCCATTCACATTATATCGCTAGACAAGACAAACGATCATCCATTCACATTATATCACTGGACAAGCCAAACGATCATCCATTCACATTAACCATTAACCATTGTCGGGTCCGCCAGTCCTCCGCGTCCCATTTCCCACTCACGTCTTTCATGGCATAAACACACACTAGGTGTTTTTAATTAAATTTATTATATTCATACTACAAACTTCATGTATATGTATGAACGTATTTATAATCATTAATATTATAATACAATTACATCAAGGATAACATACATACAAATATAATTAAACATAATATCAAGCGACATCATAATGATAAATCAATACAACATTGAAGTTTACAAACAATAAAGTATGCGTAAAATTCTACTTACTTGGCGTCCTTAGTAAAATCAAATGTCTAGAGAATGCTTCAAGGGGTCAACGCTCAAGGTGCCAAAACTATTAAATTTACACATTAAGATGTTTTATCAATTTCACATAGTCATTGAAAACATAAAACAAAATCAATTGTTTATGACATAGATGATAGAGTGAAAAACTAAGTCACTGCTCAAGAATAAAACCAAAATATTTATATACTTTATAAGCACGGTACAAATCCAAACTCCAATAACTTTATAAATTCATGATACTTCTTGTTTACTTGTTCTAGTTATAAAACATAGAACACAACTTATACTAGGGCTTTCTAAAAATTATAAAATTCATACAGTATGATCTTGAAAATGCTAAGGTTACACAAATTAAATTTTATGAAATTTCGAGGTCATTTAGGTGTCGAAACATGGAAACAATTTCGTTTCCTAAAACTGTTTCCTCTGAACAAAATAGAAATTTTACAAAATCATATAAAATCGTAACTTTGAGTTATGACCTAAAATTTATACACGATATATTTCAACATGTTGAAAAGCTACCATAAAAATTTCAGACTCAAATTCCATCGTTTGGTATATGAAACATGAAGTCGATTCACAATGTGCAGAAAAATCCGAAATCTAGTTTTCATTAAAAATCATATTTTTTTATTGAAAACGTTTTTCTCTTATTGAAATTGATTCAAGAGACTTATATAATTCAAGATACTTACATGAGTCATAAAAGAGTGTTAAAACTCATTATTATTCATATCTAAATTAAAACATGTGGATCTAAACTTAAACATTTAAAAGCGTTGAATACATTGAAATAAAAAGAAGTTCTGAATCACAAACCTTCGTCCTTGCATAGAAAAATGAAATAGTTTCCACAAAGAAATATTTTTGTTTGTTATCTCAAAGACGCCAAAGTGGAAAACCTCGCAGTAGCTATTCGTTAACCACAAAGCAGCCAAATTGTTCTCTTTGTTTTGTTGTTGATTCTCACCTCTGGACGAAGAGGACAAAAGAAAACAGTGGTTTTTCTTTTGTTCGGCGGCGAGAGACTATTTTAGAGAGGGAGAGATGAATGAATATAAATATGTATATTTAGGTTAGGGTTAGCTTTAGGTATATACATGTATTGGTATGAGCAAGTTAGAGAATGAGAGATAGATGAATAAAAAAAATCAAAATAGTGTTAGGGTTTTTTTTTCTTAGGGTATAAATGCATATATGGTGTGAGTGAGCTTAGAAAAATACAAATAAATCTAATCTTAATATGTCAACAATTTTGATAACTAATATCAATTATATTAAAATTATACTAGGCACGTAATGAGTCGTTAGATCACCTTGAATCATTTCTCTGCAAGATAGGTTAATTAATTCAATCCAAACGTTAAGTCCAATAATCATAGGATAATTAAGAGTAAAAATTAACAATTAAACACATAATTTATTACAAAATTAGTTGGGGTGTTACACCACTTCTCTGAACTCTTGGGGGTTTTAGGCTTAATCTTCCTCCTCCTCAAGTTGAAGACAAATGGATATGGAATGCTTATTCTTTAGGTATGTTTTCTATGAGCAAGTAAGACTTTGATTTATGAGGTTCTGAATACAACATTTCTTACTGAGAGGTCGTGCGAGACTTATTAATGCATGGTTAATCACAAAGATAAGGTTCCATAGGATGAGATTATATGGTTTTCTGGTCGTATCCCTACATGTTATTTTATTTCTTAGTTGACTCTCTTGAAGAAGCTAGCATCAAAAGATAGGATTATTACATGGAAGCCTGAGGTAAATCCTGCCTATGTGTTTTGCACATATGGTTTTGAGACTCGCTAACACTTATTCTTTGAATGCCCTTTTACTACACTGATTCTTGATGACCTTCTCACCAAATGCAATTACCTTGGCTATGTGAACTTGACTGCTTTGTTTTCTTGGTTCTCGGGTTTGAAGAAAACTACTTTGTATGAATCTGTTAGCTATAAGATTCTTCTCTCCACTTGTATTTAGCTTGGAAGGAATATGAGAGTGTTTCTTGGAAATGTGCTTGACAATAAGCTTATCACTAGGAAAATTAATAGGTTGGTTGGTGATAAATTGATGTACTTAAACAAGGTTAGACACTATCATTTAGATGGATCTTGCTTAGATAGATGAATTTAATGTTCCTGCTGTTTTAGGGCCTTAACACTCTTTAGTGTTTCTTTGTTTTCTATTTTGTCATGGGATATGTGTTAAATTCAAAATCCTTTCGGTGTAAACCGCATCTCAATAAAACCCAGGATCTTATATTGAAGACATCAAGAATCAAAACAATTATAGAGCGGAAGCGTACCTGAATCCATGATGATAGATTGCTGTTTAGAGCCGAGCGGTTGGCCTTCCAGATCTACACGATTATCTATCTGAGAGTCCTTTTTGATAAAGCCTCTCAGTTTTTTCTCTAGCAATGTGATTTTAGGGAGAATAGAATGGTTTTCACGTTATCGTGTGACATAGAGACCATAACCATTTATAGATAATTCATATTTTAGTATTTCTTTTTTAGCCCATCATGAAAATAGAAATTATCCTTAAGTCTCTACACATTAAAAGGTCTACAACCTATCAGATACATTAAAACCTCAATTATCTAAATCTTAGTAGATCACTTTTAATTGGGTTTAACTTTATTTGACAGTCTGCAACACATAATTATTTTACACATCAGTCCAATGTTGGATTAAGGATCCAACAATGTCCCACTTGGACTATGTGTCAAACCTTATAATTATGTTTTGCCAAAAATAACTGAACGTGTTCAACTTTGCTGTCATTATCGAAATGTATCTATAACCAATCTGGTCCATCAATCATACTCACATCGGATCAAAGCGGCCTCTGTTATATCAATCGTAACTCAACCCATCAATGGTCACGTATATCAATACAATTGAATGACATGGATTATGATGTGGATGTGTAGCATGAAAATTTCATGTAATGTGATCTTAACATGCATATTTTCAACTGATCCTCCGTAAACCTTAGTGAGATCAAACCATACATAAACCAGAGTGTGAATACCAAGAACTTTATTTTTGCAGAAAATAACCTTAAAATATCCATAAACCAAAATGACTGAAAAATATGTCTATATGAAAAAAGAGCATCTAAAAATAAAATACCAACTCCCACTAGAACTGAATATCCTCAACTGATATGACACCCATGTGAGCAGTGTGCTCATGAAACACCTTGGAGTGGCAATCCCTCGGTAAGCGGATCCGCAATCATGGAGTTTGTTCCAATGTGCTCTATAGACAATTGTCCACTCTGAACTCTTTCTTTAACAAACAGGAACTTGATGTCTATGAAATTTGACTTTGTCGAGCTCCTATTGTTATTAGAATAAAGAACTGCTGATTTATTGTCACAAAATATCTTTAGTGGTCTCTGAATACTGTCCACTATGCGCAGCCCCGTGACAAAATTTCGCACCCATATTCCGTGATTCGACGCCTCATAACATGCTATGAACTCTGCTGTCATGGTAGAAGATGCTATAAGAGACTATTTAGCACTCTTCCAGGAGACAACACTTCCAGCAAGCAGAAAAATATAGCCCGACGTAGATTTCATACTATCTTGGCATCCAACGAAATCGGAGTCAATATATCCAACGATCTCAATCTGATCCAACCTCTGAAATGTGAGCATGTAATCTTTTGTTCTCTGTAAGTACCGCAAGACCCGTTTAGCTACTTTCCAATGGTTGATGCCTGAATTGCTTAAGTATCTTCCCAACATCCCAGTCACGTACGCAATATCAGGACGTGTACAAACTTGAGCATACATTAGACTCCCACTACCGAGGTATAGAGAATCTTCTGCATTTCTTTTTCCTCAAAATCATTTTTAGGGCATTGATTGAGACCAAATTTGTCTCCCTTAACTACGTGGGTATCATCTGATTTACAGTCTTGCATGCCATATCCTTCAAGGACCTTTTCGATATAGCTCTTTTGTGATAATCTTAGAATACCCTGAGAACGATCTTGGTGTATTTGGATTCCTAATACAAAAGAAACTTCACCAAGATCTTTCATCTCAAATTTCTTAGCTAAAAATCTCTTGGTGTCGTACATTAAGCCTATATCATTGCTGGCAAGCAAAAATCCACTTGATGAAATTCATCTAAAAACTTATGGTATATACAATCATCGACTAAATTCATCTTAAAACCGAACGGGATGATCACTTGATGAAATTTGAAATATCATTGTTGAGATGCCTGCTTGAGTTCATAAATGAATTTTTAAAGTTTGCAAACCATATTCTTTGGGTCTCCCGACATAAAATTTTCTGGTTGCACCATATATATCGTGTCTTCAATGTCACCATTGAGAAACACTGGTTTTACATCCATCTGATGCAGCTCAAGATTGAAATACGCTACTAATGTCATTATAATCCTGTAAGAGTCTTTCGTAGAAACCGAAGAGAAAGTCTCTTTATAGTCAATGCCTTCTTTCTTTGTAAATCCCTTTGCGACAAGACGAGCCTTGTGACTTTCCACATTACAGTTTGAATCCATCTTGGTCTTCAAAATCCATTTGCAACCAATGGGTTTCGCACCTTCTGGTAATGGAACAAGATCCCACACGTCATTGTCCTTCATGGACTTAATTTCCTCATTCATGGCATCGATCCATTTTTGAGAGTTAGAGCTTTCCATAGCTTGATGGAAGTTGATTGGATCATCTTCCATTACACCAATGTCAAATTTATGCTCTTAAAGAAATACAATGTAATCATCTGGCACTGCACTTCTTCTCTCTAAAGTGGATCTTCTTAATGGGATAGGTTCTTGAGGTGCTAGAGTTTGTTCTTCCGGAACAATCTCTTGAATGAGAGGTTATCTGATATTGTCTTGATGTGTTGTGTCATGAGCAATGTTGGGGACACAGTCCTGATCAATGCTAATAACACATGTGTAAATATCAACATATTCCTCCTGAAGGACAAAATACTGAACCGCATCTCCCCTTGTAAACTCAGCATTCTCAAAGAACCGGCCATTTCCCGTCTCAAAAATCGACCTAGTTGTCGGATCATAAAACTTGTACCTCCTGGATCTTTCAGAGTATCCAACAAAATAACAACTCACAGTCCGTAAGTCCAATTTCTTTTCGTTAGGCTTATATGGCCTTGCCTCAGCTGGACATCCCCAAATGTGCAAATGCCTTAGACTAGGTTTCTTACCGGTCCAAAGCTCATATGGGGTTTTAGAAGTCACTTTAGTTGGAACTTTGTTAAGGATATATGCTACATTCTTAAGTGCTTCACCCTAGAGTGATTCTGGTAAGGTCGAATGACTAATCATACTCCTGACCATTTCCTTAAGCGTTCTATTTTGTCTTTCAGCAACACCATTCATAGTGGGCGAACCCGACATAGTGTACTGTGGGACGATACCGCATTCCTCTAGGAATTTAGCAAACGGTCATGAATGTTGTTCACCTGAACCATCATATCTGCCATTGTACTCACCACCACGGTCAGATCTGACGCTTTTAATCCTTTTGTTGAGTTGATTCTCAACTTCAGCCTTAAAATTTTTGAACATGTCCAATGACTGTGACTTTTCATGAATGAGATATATGTAGTCATATCTAGAATAATCGTCTATGAACATTATAAAATACAGTTGACCATTCTAAGCCACCGAAGAGAATGACCCATAAATATCTGTATGAATAAGTTATAAGATGTCCTGAGTCCTGTTGGCTTCAAATCTCCTTTTATTGGTTTGTTTTCCCTTTATGCAATTAGCACAAACGTCAAAATCTGTGAAATCTAAGGGATCGAGAATTTTGTCTGACACAAGTCTCTCTATTTTTCGTCTGGAGATGTGACTTAATCTCCTGCGCCATAACATACCTGAATTCTCACTGGTTAATTTTCTTTTAGTACCTCGTGTACTTAATTGCATGGATTCTTTAAATGAAGCAATTGTTTCAAGTAAGTAAAGATTATCATATCATGATAAAAAAGCCGGAACCAACTGAAATTGAATCACGAAACAAACCAAATTTTCCATTTCCAAAAGAATAAATATAACCAGTTTTGTCTAATACATAAAAGAAATCAAATTCTGTCTAAAGGACAGTATAATAAAAGTTTCATCAAGATCTAAATAATGTCCAGTTTTTAATAATAATCTAAATTTTCCTATTACTTCAACCTCAGTCGTCTTGTCATCATCCACGTAGATAAATCTTTCAGCATCATTTGGCTTTCGGCAATTCAGGCAACCATACATAGACACACTGATGTGAGTTGTTGTACCAGAATCTATCCACCACGTGTGTCTAGGAACCGAACTTAAATTAACCTCAGAACAAACTAAATTAAGAAGCATCCCTTTCTTAGCATGCCAAGCGTGATAGTTGGTGCATTGCTTCTTCATATGCCCTTCAGCTCCACAGAAGAAACAACCATTACCTTACGAGTTTACCGATTTCTTTTGTTGTTTCTTATGCGGTGCTGTATCTGCAGCTTCATTATCCTTTTTTCTTTTTTCCCTTGCCCTTATCCTTAAAGGTAGAGGCCAGGTAAGTACTTTCTATCTTATCATGTTTCACTCTTTCCTCTTCCTAAACACAGTGTGAGATGAGCTCATTCAGAGACCAAGTCTCTTTCTGATAATTATAGCTCACCTTAAACTGGCTAAACTGTGCCAGAATGGATATCAAAGCCAAATACACAAGCAAGTCCTCAGAGAGTTCAAGTCTCACTGCTTTTAACCTTGAAACAATGTGAGACATTTCTATAATGCATTCCCTGATATTACCTTTACCTTTATACATTTTTGAAATTAAGTCTGACAAGAGCGTACCGATTTCTGCATTTTCATTGTTGACAACCCTATTTTCAATGTCTGCAAGGAAATCCTTAGCTGTAGTTATCTTTTCTGATATAGTGCCCATGAATGCTTCTGGAATGGCTTTCTTCATGATCAACATACACAAGCGATTTGATCTCTCCCACCTTTCCATCTCACTCTTATCATCAGAGGTATTCTTATCCGTAAGAGGTGTATTAGAATCAGTCCTTAACGCGAAATCGAGATCCATGACTCCAAGAACTATCAACAGATTATCTTTCTAGGACTTTAAGTTCGAGCCATTCAAAACTGAAATTGAATTGATGTTGACCGTGATACTAGCAGGAGTAATAGATGAACAGAGAACAATAAATAAAATAAGCTCACATAAATTCCGAATAACAATAATAATTGAAACAATAGTAACAAATAACTCATCTCAAGACACCGGACACTCCATTAATATTATGACTTTGGCAAAAAATATTAACTTATAAGTGATGTCTTGATTAGTAATCAAACACTGATGATAAATAACATGTCAAATAAGAAATTTTTCTTTGGGCCGATAAATATTCACATAAGTTACACGCACACATAACATTTTATATTTTAAGAGAAACCAATTTCCACAAGAGAGGTCACTTTGGTGACATATTGCTTCAACTAATTTATCTTAAAATATATATAACATACTAATGTTTGAATTTAAAATTGTTCCGAGTTTAAATCTTAAATTAATTGATAAACAGTTAATTTTACGATATTTTGAAATTGTTTTGAAAATATTTTAACAAAAAATGAAAATAATCAAAACAATCTATTTGATAATCCTTAATGGCTGTGGGCTTCACCCACAGCCTACGCCTCATGACTGTGGGCTAGCCCACAATCATTTAGATTTTTTCACTGTTCACGAGTCAGGGATCAACCCGACCCGTGTCCAACCCTAAGGTGAAAACCCCTAGGGTTTTCACCTTGAGTGATTGGCGGCCATGGCCGCCGCCAGTCCTTGCTGTCGCGGCTCCGACAGACAACCGCAGCCTCCATTTCAGTCACGGCCAGGGCCGCAACTCTTCCAGAAAATTACGGCCTTGGCCGCGACTCTTGCCTACAGTCGCAGCCAAGGTCGCGACTCACATGAAAGTCGTGGCCGAGGCCATGGCTTCCTCAGACACCCATAGCCTCGGCCGCGACTTCTCCTTGCCGGCGTGGCCAAACTGCCGCGCTGATCAACTTTCACCGGAGATGGTGAGGCCGCCTTCCAGTTGTTCCAAAAAAACAAACAAAAAATACCAGAAAATCTAATACATTGTCAAACAATTATCAAATTCAAGGATACCGAAATATAAACATAAAAATGCCTATAATCGTGGATCTAGAACTCAATAGATTGATTCTCAATAGATTGATTCTCAATGATTCAACATGATTCGCTCTGATACCAATTGTTAAATTCAAAATCCTTTCGGTGTAAACCGTATCTCAATAAAACTCAAGATCTCATATTGAACACATCAAGAATCAAAATAATTATAGAGCAGAAACGTTCCTGAATCCATGATGATAGATTGGTGTTTAGAGTCGAGCGGTTAGCCTTCCAGATCTACACGATTATCTATCTGAGAGTCTTCTTTGATAAAGGCTCTCAGTTTTCTCTCTAACGATGTAATATTAGGGAGAATAGAATGGTTTTCACGTTATCGTGTGATTTGGAGATCATAACTACTTATAGATAATTCATCTTTTGATATTCTATTTTAACCCATCATGAAAATAGAAATTACTTTTAAGTGTCTACACATTAAAGAGTCTACAACATATCAGATACATTAAAACTTCAATTATTAAAACCTTAGTAGATCACTTTTAATTGTGTTTAACTTTATTTAACATTCTATAATACATAATTATTTTACATATAAATTTAATGTTGGATTAAGGATCAAACAATATGCTCATTATATTTGTGTATTTTTTTTAGTGAATATATCATTTTTGACAAAAAAAAAAAACTTGGACGCGGAGACGAACGTGCAAAGAACATGGTCACTTTAATATACGGATGGAGGTGAATGTACGACGGAAGTAGATGATTGGATAAAGCCAAAGATAAAAGAGCATATGGTAGTAAGGTCGGTATCTCCCTGGTCAAAGATTGACCGTTATTCAACAAAAGCACCCAGTTGTTCTGCCACGTGTCACTGTCTCATACTACAGTCTAATCTTTGACCAAGGGAATCATTCTAAAATCCTTACCTATAAAAAGTGTAAAGACATTGCCATTAATTCTTTTGTTATACTGTATGAAAGAAAGTTCTAAGGCAGATGGAATGCATCAGCTAGAAATTTTATTTACTTTGGATGATTTTAAGTGGATCTATATAGGATGATTTGAAAAACTCGTGCAGTACACACTATACTATAGGATTATCAATGATAAGGGCTTAAATTATTGATCAAAACTAAATATTTAAATTTCATCATTTGATATTCAGATATGTGATTGACATTCATGCCTCATCGTCATTCATTCAATTAATCTTAAAGTTCGTATCATTCCCTACTTAGATGCTGCGAAGGGGACTTCATAGAGTAACATGTGGACGTAATATTTCTTAGCAGGTGGGGCACTCCTTTCTCTTACTCATTTTCTGAAAAAAAAAAGTAATCATAGAAGGCAGATATTGATCTTATTTACACAACACTAGGCCCACTATGTAGTAACATGTGTACCACATCAGTGCACCACCAGCGCACGCGTTAAGGCCACATTGAGAACTTAGAAGTCGCAACATGACATTTTTACGGTTTTCAAATATGCATCATCACGAGGAGTTGGTGAACCTTTAAATACTCCAAGAATGTGCCAACGCAGCGTCAGTAGGAGCTGAGAAGTCTTTAAGTTTTCCCTAATGTGCCAATCGTTGTGTGATAATTGATATGGCGTGTGTATATATTTGACATGTTAACATGTGCAATCGGTGTATGTGACCAGTCAAAACCTATACTACAAAAGGGCTTTAATAACGGCTAAAATTCATTAATGAAGATTCTATATAACGGCTGATTGACCTTTATCTAAGTAGATGTTATCATGTCACGTCCGAAAATACTGTTACTAAAACTATTAACAACGGGCATTCACTATTATTGAAAGGTGAAAGAACAAGTTATTTACAGGTTTCTAATATATTTTTACCGGATGTGAAGAAGAGTTGTATCATGAGAGTTAGTCGTCCGTTTCGTTCTATCCATGAAGAAATGAAATGTTCTTAAGTTCCAATTTTTGTATACCTTACTCCACTGGTATTTCTTCATTGCCCTATTGCTTTAACTGTTTGTCTTCTGTAAATAATTTATCGTTCGTGTATTTTATGTGTTGTTTTGTTTATACTTCATTAATTTTGTTTAACAAGTAATTTTTTAACATTCTAGCAAACGAAATAGTTTTTTTGTCAAATAAACATATAGGTTACATAGAGTTAAAATTGTGATGGAAATGAACGAAAATTTAATAACATAGTTAGGGTTCGATGGACTATAAATGGAGAAGGAAAAATCTAATATTTTAATTTTAATATTTTTCGTTATATTTCCTCTAAACCAAATTTTCTATAATATTTAAGGCTTTTTTTATTGGGGCATATAACAATTATGTTTAATTTGTGTGTATGATTTTGAAAAAAAAAAGTACAGTGATATAAATAGATTTAGTTGACAATAAGGTCCCAAAATGCATTTTGATGAACTAAATAGAAGTAATTGACTGCTTCAATGACATCAAAACTGACATTTTTCTAATTTAATCAAATTATTAGGAGGACTAATGCGTTTGGATAGGGTAAAAAAATCACCGAATTTCCTGTAGTGATTTATTATAAAAACATGGCTAATATGGACGCTAACATGTGAGTTTGGATAGGATATGAGTTGACCCACTAAACACTCATGTTTAATTTTTAAAAAATTATAAGAAAAATTAATTTTACAACTTAAATTATAAAAATGATTGAAAAACTTATTTTTTTGTAAAACTTACCAAAAATGATCGAAGTAAATAATGTATTTATAGGCAAAAATTACAAACATAAATAAATTATTTCGGACATTTCTATAACAATTTTTTTTCATGTACATAACTGATCGGTTTGGTACTCATAATTAAGACCATAAATTTCAGTTGGATCTAATCTTTTATTTAAAAATTGGAAAGAACCCGCTGCACACCTTTACTCTTTAAGTTTTTTTTATCAAAGTTATATTATAAATTTTAAAAAGAATGAGAGAGTATGATACAAACTGTTATACTCTAAAATATGAGTATGAGAATTTAATCAATTACTCTAATTCATTTTCTCCACTCTTTCTCTTTGGGTTGAAGGTGGTCTTTGCGTGAAATTAAGATATGTTTATTTTCCTATTTTTCAAAATGGTGGAGTGGAAATAAGATAAGTCAAATGTTAATAATGAGGGGAAAGAACAATAATCTTGCCTGTCCCCAATCCTTATGTCTCTATATATACCTCTCTCTCTCTCTCAGCGTCTCTCATCCATCCCTTCTTATCCTTGTTCCTTGTCAAAGATTCCCCTCTCTCTCTGTCTAAAATCTCATATATGATATATCCAAAGAAAAAGCAAAAAATAGTCAGAAACTGATCCCTGAACAATCACAGTACTGCTTCCATCTTCTCTCTCAAACTTTCTTACTCCTCTCAACAAAGGAGAAAAAAGGAGAAAACTCTCGATGGCTTCAGAAGAACCCAACTCAAATCCCTCATCAAACCTCAGAATTAGAGTGGAAAAAAACCCATCTGAATCCAGACTTTCAGAACTCAACATCAAGTGCTGGCCCAAGTAAGCACTACTCTAATTAATTTTTCTCTTTCTAAACTATTATTATTTATCAATTAATCCTCTACTAATTCTTCTTTATTCTTTATTGTTCTTTCTTAAAAAAGATGGGGGTGTTCACCAGGAAAGTACCAACTGAAGTTTGATGCAGAAGAAACATGTTACCTGTTGAAAGGGAAAGTGAAGGTTTATTCAAAAGGATCAACCAATGATTCAGAGATGGTAGAGTTCGGAGCTGGAGATCTTGTCACCATTCCTAAAGGTTTAAGCTGCACTTGGGATGTTTCTGTTTCTGTTGATAAATATTATAAATTTGAATCTTCTTCTTCTTCCTCTTCTTCTAAATCTTCTTATTAATTAGCATTTTTATTTAATTCCTATAATTACTTCTCTTTAATTATTCTTTTTAATTCCATAATTAATTTATGTGCCTTATTTTCTTCTCTGTGACTGTGTCCCTATGTATATATATTATGGAAATACCTATATTCTATATGCAGCATGATGGGTCAAAACTTTAGGGAGATTTTTTGATGTTTGTATACAATTGCCCTAAATATTCAGTACTTTTGAATTTGTCAGAATGCCATATTTCATGAAGAATTTAAAATTATTAGGCTACAAAAATATAAAAAAAATTATCAAAATATCACCTGATATCGAGTTTCAGAACTCTATAAGTAGAGAATTTTCTTCACAGCTTGCTCGTAGCTCGTAGACTTGTTTACACTATAGTAGGGATCAAGCTAGCCTACAACAAAGACTAGATGCAGCTCATTTAGTTCTTAGATTAAAGTATTAAAAAAAGGGTTGTTAGATTGAATATGTGTTGTTTAAACTCCTAGTGGTGCTACCAAATCCCATTTGATTTGTTAGACTAAATTTGGAATGAAGGGAAGAAGGTAGCCGACCTCATGTTTAGTCAAAGAGATGGGAAAGAAATAGTCAATGAGATGTCCCTTTCAAACCAATCTTCTTTTATATCATAAATATTGCTTTTAATGTTTCCTTTGACTGGTCAGCTTTTGATTCCCTTTTTCATTTTTTATCATTCAAACAAAAGATTATCCTCTTTCTTTTTTTTAATGGGCATAATTCTTTTGTTTTTTGTCTTTTTGACTTTCAAGTAATTGAACAGAAAGCTATATAATACCCACTATATGCTTGCTTCCTCCTTTAGGGCTGATCGTTTTCATGTTTCTCTATCCACCTTGTATTTATTTTAAGGATGAATAAGAAAGTTACTTAAAAAATTAAAATTTTTAGAAGTTGAGAAAATACAAGTATCCAAGTTACTTGGAAAATAAAAATTCGAGTCGTGTCTTTTTCTCATCATTTTCTTGTGCCAAACGATAATTTTCTTATCTTGTTTTAACATCAACTTTTTGAATCCCTCAAAATATGGATGGTTTTGACGATACTAGTTAATATATATACGTGTGTGTATTGGGATTTATTATTTTTTTAGCTACGATAGTTACTTCTACGAAGAAATGTATTTAACACTACATCAAATATTTTTAATTTATAAGACTGAATAAAAATATTATTATTTTTATTCGATAATATATTATTATTCAACAAAATTGTAGAATATCACCATACATTATTTGAGGGAAAAAATTAAGACTATGTAACAGAAATATGCTCTAAAAAAATTTAAAGAAAAAGTGATCATTAATATTTTATTTTAATCTTGATTGTCCTTTTTTCATCTGCATTACAAATTTAGGTTTTTGTTCGTAAATTTTTCTGTAACCATATTTAATTAACATATATCGTAACATGAAATATAATATAATTAAACTTTCTAAAATTGTGATGTAATTGAATTATATTTTAATTCTATATTTAATTTTTATAGAGACAATTCAATTTTCCTCTACATTAAAATAAAAATAGTCGAAAATTGCAGTTTTTAATGAGTTTTAATTAAATGGTTATGATTTAGTCAAACTTATCAAATTAACTTAAAAATTATTTATTAATTACTTTTATTTTAAAAGTCATTAAATAGTTAGAATGAATCTAAAAAATTAATGTCAACTTTGATAAAATTATTATCTTATCTTAATCTATAATCTTAATATAATAAAAGGGGCTTAAATGGAAGAAACTTTTGATTCTCCTTTTTACCCTTTAAACCTCCTTTAAATAAAGTATAATTTAGAATTTTCACATATTTTCTCATTTAATATAAATCATGTAATGGAATATTATTTTTATTCAATAATAATTTGTTTATAAATAGTTTGTAAAATTAAATTTTTTATAACATAATGCAAATAGAAACATAAGTACCTATAAAGATTAATTTTGTGGATATAAAATTAAATATCATATAATATGTGTTATCAGAACATGAAGATTCATATAAATGAATTGATATAAATATGTTTAAAAAAAAAGAATTATCTCTACTATGATAGAATCTAACTAATTGACGAATAATCATTTTATATATTATTCAAATAGTAATTCTAATAATAAGAATTATCTCTTATTATTACTATTGTTTTACTTTAAATTTAGATTTACAATCATTTTAAAAGATAATGTATTTATTTTAACATTATTATTAATTTTAAATTTTATGTATATTTTAACTTGCTTAACACGTACGAAGCACATTGTTGTCAACTAGTATTTTAAAAGTGACAAGACAATGAGAATTATTTTTTAAACCATTATGTCCATCTATGATTAAATTTTCTTAATAACCTCTATAATATTAAATTCAATTTATTTCTTCAATTACTCCCAATAATTTATTATAACTTAAATTTTTATTATTTAAATATTATATATTGAGACTCACAAATTTAATTTTATAATTTCTAATTAAATGGTTAGGATTTCAGCTTGAATAGTTAGATTAACTTTAAAAAAATGTTGATGTTCTATAATGAGTAGTAGATATAAATAAGTTAAAATCACTTAATGAATTCAATAAATATAGATAGATTCAAATTTACATCTATCTGTAAGAGATGTCTATAATAATAAGAATATAATAAGAGTGACATGAGAAGACAATCCTTTTATGGACAAATTATGTCTAAGTTATCATTTACTATTTTAATGCTATCTTTTACTAACTGATGTGCATAAATGTGATTGATTGATACGTAGATTTATACGTACATCAAAGTAACTCACATAACAAAATTTAATAAAAATATTTTACTAATTCTTATTTATATATTGATCAATTGATAGATACTTATTAAATTTTTAACATTGATTTTTTATCTCTACATCTTTTGTATTTCTTTTTGTCATAAAATAAAATATTTTCTTTTTGTTCTCATCTGTACATATTTTAATGTAAAAAATAATCAATCAATTTTTGGTAACATGTCACCAACTTAATACTATTGAACTATGCAACAATAAAATATTATACATATTAAAATATTATATCACGTACAACGCATGTTCTACATGATTACCTAAACCCTTTGATAAAACAAATCTTCAAATACTTACCTAATTTTAACAATTACAATCCTTGCGTTTCATGGTTATAATATATTTTTCTTGTCAAAAGAGAATGTGTGTAAAAAACACCCCAACAGCAAAACTCCTTTTATGAAAGAAAATCTTCAAATAATTACCTAATTTTAACAATTACAATCCTTACAAAGCCCTTCATTAATAAAAGATTGCATAACTGCAACGGGTATACTCTAGGGAAAACAAAAGCCAAAACAATGTTGGATTAGGAAATTAACAGGTGCACCAGGACATCCCAGCTAGGCTGACACTTCCTTAACACCATCATCATCTAACCTACACCAACCCGAATAAAACTCCTTGGATAGCCTCATTAAAACCTTAACTGAAAAAAACCCAGAGGGGAAAACCAGAAAATAAAAAAGAGTGCTAGCCAAAAAACCAAGAAAAAAACTATCAATTAATATGATAGGTAATAATAAATATTACATTAATCCCTAGATAACCAAAAAGGAAGGTTGTTTACCCATACATGACATAAACCATCTTTGCCCAAACTAGCTAGCTTATGAGCGATCTGATTATCATTTCTAGAACATGTTTAAAGGACAACCGATAACAATCCTTCAAGTATACAATGTCAAAAATAATAGCATCACTCGCTGAGTCCTTACTACGTGCTTCAAAAAGGAATTGAATCAATTCTAATGAATCACTTCTAATTTCAAATCTCCTCACCCTGAGCAAGACCTCCATTGTTTAGACCCCACATAATAGCTTTGACTTCAACAGAGAAGGGATCCCTGCATGGAGAAGACTTAGAGCAATCAATTCTTTTGATGAGACCCAAATTATCCACGGATAAGAAACCTATACCATTAACATCGTTGACCTAAGAGGCATCTGTCCAAAGAAAGCTTTTCCAACTAACCATGACTTCCTCTTGCTCTAGGCTTAAAGTCAAATTATTGAGCTTCTTCGCTTCTCCGCTGCACAACAATCCTCAAAATTCCTCTTCAACGCATTGACAGCATCTAATGGAGAAATAGAAATCCTTCTGAAGATACCGGTATTCCAAAATTCCAGATGCGCCAAATCCCTAAAGCAGACTACCACAAACATACGTCTTCTTCTTACCGATCTTTCACCATCAAATAGATTTTTTTCCATATTGAGAAGAAATCATTCCCAACAAAAAGGTCCACGTGGATTGTCAAAGGGCTTGCAAACCAAAATGCACGACTAAATTCACCTCTGAAGAAAATGTGAAGACTATGCTCTTGCTTCATGCCATAGAAGGAACACCGATAAGAAATATTCATGCTTTTTTTAACAAGGTTAATTCTTAAAGCCAAAATATTCCTGGAGCATCTCCATAAGAAATCCTTTATTTTTTTGGAGGGATTCGTAGCTTCCATATTTTTTTCTGATAAGCAGAGTCATCCGAAGGGCAGCTAGTACTCCATACACAACCGAACGCCTGAGATTCTCGTTCTAGAGTAGATTAAGGGCAACTTTATAGCGTGGTTTAATCGAGTAAGTACCATCCCTTGTGTAAAATTAGGTAAGTTTATCCTCCTGGGCAAATGGACTAAGGTGAATAGTCTGAATAGTTTCACCATCTTCCTTGTAGAAGTATTCATCGATCCTCTGTTTGTTCCACATGCCATTTGAGTCGACCAGATCCTCAACTTTAGACCAATTCTGACTAGGAGGGGAACATATCTTGAAAAACATCAGTTTATGGATTCATGGATCCTTCTAGATATCCACTTTTTTTCCATTAGCAATCTTCCAGTACAGACCATGATTAAGATTTTCCTACATTCCAACAGACTACATTCCAAAAGTTACTATTCCTAAAATATTTAGCTTTCAGGAATTGGGCAAGTAAAGAGTCTGGGTCTTTATAAAATTCTCCATCCTTGTTTAGCAAGCATCGAAAAATTGAAGCAATGAAGGTCTTTAAATGCTCTACCTCATTTATCCTTACTAGTAGTAAATTTACTTCAGTTAGCTCATGAAACTCTAGCTTTATCAGAAGAGACGCCCCATCAAAATTTACTGAGTCTGATACAAAGGTCATCAATCAAAGATAAATGTAATTTAAAAGAGGACATTGCATAAATTAGAATCGCTTGAGCAATAGCTTTAATCATGATCTTACGTCCCGCCGCAGAAAGCCACCTTTCACCCCAACCGTTAACCTTGGTCAACACTTTAACTTTGATATCGTTGAATATCTATTGTTTAGATAAGCGGAAGTTGGTCTCTAAACCAAGGTATTTCCCCAGACTGCTACTAACCTCCATCCTGAGAATACTCACTAGCTTTTTCTGATCCGTTGCCTTCACGCTAGAACTGAATAAAATATTACTTTTTTCAAAAATTAATGACCTAACCTGAAACAGAGCAATAAATCACCAGGATATCCTCAATCTGCCTGAGTTCTATTTCTGATGCTCTGCAAAATAAAAGAGTGTCATCTACAAAAAATAGGTGAGACACTGACAGACCATCTCTAGAAGCTTTGAAACCATGTATGACTCTCGATATATATGCTGCAATCAAGAGAGAAGAGAGAACTTCCGAACACATGATGAAGAGATAAGGTGATAAAGGGTCCCCCTGCCGAATACCTCTTTCAGGATGAAAAGTACTAGAGATGTCATCATTAACAATAACGCTAAAGGAAACCGTAGAAAGGCAAAGATAAATCCATCTACACCAATTATCTGGAAAACCTATACTCCTCATAATTGCAATAATAAAATCCCATTTTCCCTGTAGTAAGCTTTAGACATATCGAGCTTAATAGTAGCCTCTCTACTCCCTTTATTTCTCCTCGTTCTGAGGGAATGCATGATCTTGTACAATCAGGATATTATCACCAATATTCCTCCCCTGGATGAAATCCCTTTGGGAGTTATTAACTATTTTATTGATAACGTCCCTCAATCTATTAGTAAGAATTTTAAAGATAATTTTATACAGCATGTTGCACAAACTAATAGATCAAAGATCTTTCATACTCTGCGGACTTTTAACTTTAGGGATGAGAGCAATAAATGCATAATTAATAACCATGGACATCTTAAAATTGTCGAAAAAATTCTTCACAAGCAGCCAAATATCATCTCGTAAATGCCCATAATGTTGTTTGTAAAAGCTGGCCGGAAAACCATATGGGCCTGACACCTTCAAATCCCCAATTTCCTTCATCGCCCTATCCATCTCCCATTCCTCCACACTTTGCACAAGATGGCTGCATCAAATTCATCCAGTTTGTTGGACACGACACTAAGGGCTGGCCCAAAGTCTTTTGGCTTAGACGAGCTAAAAAGATCCGAAAAATATCTTTGAGCCTCCTTCATAATATCTTCATGACTAACCACCCACCTGTTGTGCTGGTCTCTTAGCCCATGGATCTTGTTATGTCTCTTGCGACCTTGCACTTTGGCATGAAAGAATCTTGTGTTTCTATCCCCTTCTAGTAACCATTCTACTTTGGCTTTATCTCTCCAATATATCTTCTCTTGGGCAAGGGCAATCCCAAGTCTATGTTCAAGCTCCTTAATGGTATTCAAGTCCACCTTATCTGGTGGTTGGGAATAAAGATCATTTAAATTAGCTTCTAGCTCACTCACTAATTTTTTTGAGTTAGCTAGCGGCTCAGTTTTCCTCTAGTTCAGTAGCCCCTTTTAGACACAACAAAGTTTTTCATTAATAGGTCTTCCTACCATCTGCTTGTTCAAACAATTCTCAACCATATTATGACAATCCTCGAAATCCATCCACCGTCTAGAATGTCAGAAAATCCGTTTTCAATTCCTAATTTTTTTGTTCGTATCAACAAATAAAACAACGTGATCTGAACCACAACACAGTATATGTTCCGGTTTGCCTTCAGGATAAGCTTCGATCCAAGCTTCATTACTTAGGCGTCTATCGAGATGTTTCTGAATGAAATTCTCATCCATTCTTATATTGGACCATGTAAGAGGCACCCTTGATTATAAATTGGTTGAAATCGTTCATGGAAGACCGGAAATTATGATTTCCTTCCATTTTTCAGATGGGGAAGAAATATAATTCAAATCCCCACAGATCAAATAAGGCTCAGATAATCTAGATAAACGAGACCCAAGCAACTTCCACTAATCTCGTCTAGTAACCTCCATAGTATTAGCATATACATCAAACAAACGTCAATGTTTATAATTATAGAATAAAAAACAACAGCTTCAATAAATTTTTTTGAATATTAAGATTTTACTACACAATCATCGTTGTTCCCAAGAAGCGCAATGCCACCACTAAGACCTTGAGGATTAACAGTTAAACAAAACTTCATACCCAACAATTTATGCACAATTTCCATATGTTTAGCACCATTCTTAATCTCACTCAAAACCATCACATCCGGGGAATGAAGCTTAAGAAGCTTCTTAAGTGAAGGAATTGTCAGGGGACTCCCCACTCCCTGCCAATTCCAGTACATAATCTTCATTGATGAAGGTGAGGCCAATTTGGGCTGACTTCCTCCACCCTCAAAGAAAAATCCTCATCAATTTTCCTCCTCTTCTCTTCTGTCGAGTTAAACGTGCTAATGTCAACATGCAACAATAATTCACTATTTCTCTTAGAACCTAAAGCAATATGCAAAAAATCTTTAGGCGAAATTCCTTCCTTAAGCCGTTTAGCTTTTTTTTCTTGCCTCTAGCTTCCCTGTCCATTCGTTCAAGTACTGGCCCAAGAGAGAATGGGTCTGCATCGACTAAAATTGGGTCTTGAATTTGGTCGAGAGATAGCCCAACACCCTTACTAATTTCATTAACCATGATAGTAACCATGGTCTCACGACTTTCACCCATGTGTGATGATTCTCCATTAAAAAAGAACTATTTTTGGCATTTAAGTCACCTCTCACGTGTCGATTAGAGATATTTTCCTTTATACCCACTACGTGCTATCTCATATTTTGAATTCAACGCCAATGATTCATGCACCCCAACATTTAATGGAAAATCTTCCACAGTTATTCCAACTTCCATATCTGAATCCTTCTTTCCCGCATTGTCCTGTAATATCTCATCCCTCGGATTTCTCGCACGTGTATAAAACTGCTCTCCCAACTGCTCCCTCATTGACCGATGTGGTTCCGGTATAGATTGGGCACACAAGCTCACCGGCGGTAGTTGGTTTTCCACTACACCAGACGTAATACCATTAGGCACTTCAACCATCATAGCTTCTGGTACCCCATCCTCCGGTAAATCTTGTCCACTGGGTTGTCATTTGCCCATAAAAACTTGTTCTGAAATTCTTTCCGAGTAATCTGAGGAGGAGTAAATTGATTCCTGCCGCTCTGGATTGGTCTCGACTGAATGACTTCCTCATCGCCTGAGTTGACCGTCCTCCTCGTCATGACCCCTAGAGCTTTCAAATCTGTCTGAAACCTCTCTTCTCCAGGAGCTAGAACTACCGTTTCCCCTTCGTCTTCCTCTGCCTCGAAACTGACTAGTGCCTCAACCATCTAAACATGTCAAGTAATGCTTCCACAGGTTAAAGGGAAGAACTCTAATATTGTCATCATACACACCTTCCGTCTTTCCTTCCTTCATAGTATTATCCTTATCCACACAAGCATCCTTTGTATGAACCATTCTACGACAGAAACGGCAGAATTTTAGAAGTCTCTCGTACTTAAACTGGCACCACTCTCTTTGTCCGTCAAAATTAATAAAAGACCCTTTTGAAGAGGCTTAGCAACGTTGATCTGCACCTTAACCTGAATAAATCTTTTTAATTCAAACCCATTCTTGGAAAAGATTTCATTAGTATTTTTAACATTGCCTAACTTCCATCCATGCATCGCACCAACAAAGTTGTTCCGACATTCAATTGGTAGTTGATGGAATTGGATCCAAAAACTATCCCGTAAAAAGATGTCAGACTCAAAGCTTAGCCTCTGGGACCATTGCTTAACCACAAAAAGTTGTTCCTCGAAAAGCCAATGACCGTTATCCACCACGAATCTCAACACGTTCTCCTTTTTAAAGTAAATCTGGAATTTATCTCTGTTAACTTCCACAAATCCAATGTCATCATCATCAGCGTTCCAAGCTATAGTAAGTGTTTTTCTTAAACCCATTAGATTATAATTCCTTGAGGCATAAAGTCTGCCAATGATACTTAAGCCGTAATTTTCTATATCAACAAATGTGACTTCTCGCGGAATAACAATTTCCTCAACTCTTCCTCCGTAAGTTTTCAATCATCCAGTTTCATCATGAGTTCGGGGTCTATACGCCCCTTACTTCTTTCGTCCGCTGCCATAAGAGACCACAATCTAGCAAAATGATAAAGTTCAAACTATCAGACTTCATAAAACCCTAGAAAAGTTTAGAAGAACACGAAGCCAATCGCTTCCTTTTTAGGAGAAAGAAGACGACTATTTTCATGGTTATAATATATAATATTGAAGAATTGTGATTTCAATTTCCTTTGCGATGTAACTATAACCGTACTTTAGCATTTCATTTTTTTCCTTAAAAAGCTCAAAACCTATAATGGTCGAGGCAATTAGACATGGAGAAAACATTGCTATCTCGATCGGTTAGAGCTAAGCTCTATGATTAAGGTGTGCGTGATGAATCTCCTCTAACAAATATATATATAATATAAATAAGACTTTAATGTCCAATTTTTTTTTTACTTTTCGTCTTTTGATGGTGATGATATATATCTCTTTGTTGTATGGTGTAACTCTTTAAACTCCTTTTACGAGAAAAAAATCTTCAAATCATAATCTTTCAATAGCTACAATCCTTACTTTTCATAATTATAATATATAGCATTAGAAGAATTGTGATTTCAATTTCTTTTGCAATGCAATTATAACCGTCCTTGAGCATTTTGTTTTTTTTTTCCTTAAAAAGTTCACAGCCTATAATGGTCGAGGCAATTAGACATGGAGGGATTCTCTGCTATTAGACAAATAAATTGTTATTATTAACTTAGAAAACATTGCCATCTCGATCGGTTAGAGCTAAGCTCTATGATTAAGGTGTGCGCGATGAATCCCCTTCAAATACAACGACGACGTATTTTAATTTTTTTATTTTAACAGGTAATCGTAGTTCTTACCTCTCAGTTTATAAGAAATATGTAATCTCTCATACCTTCTTCATCAATCGATCATATGTCTCAATCTTTTCTTATATGTGTATATTTGCATTAATTATAAATATATTATGTTTTTTTACTTCTATCATTGATGATGAATATTATTAATTTACAAGGATATCAAAGTGTTGATATTGATTTAGTTTCTTCTAAAATAAATTGGAACAAAAATAAAATTTGATTTCAACTTCTATATCAAGTATGCCATCTAGCCATCATGTCACACTGAGTCATATTGAGGAAGCAACAATGACAAAGAAGATCAAGAGGTTGTCGTCGAGCAACATACATGCCGTAGTCAATGAAGAGAATATTAATAATAGTAGTAGCAAACTGTAAATTAAAATGTGTAAATGTGAAGCTCTGCATGTGTAAGAGATTCAAATCTCAAAAAAGAATTGGATTCCGACTTCATTGTATATTTACTGTAAACATGTCGTAGACAAAATGACCCCACATTCTAAAATTGAATGGTTGTATTAGATTGTCTCTTATTTTTAACCATGATTCAAATTCTAAGATAAAAAATGTTGAGTGTTTCGATTCTCATATTAGCACATATACATGAATATTTTTTAGATATTTCACCTCTTTTCTCATTTTATTCATTTGATAATATTTTATTTTTTATCCAATAATAACTTATTTATAGTTAGTAAAATGAAATATTATAATAATCTTATATAATTAGAGACGTGAATATATGTAGATTGATTTCAAAATCTTTTGTAACTAATATTTAATTATAAGTCAATAATGATTTATTTGTTATAAATTTATAAATTAAATATTCTATTATATTTATGCTATCAGTAACATGAAAAATCATATACATGAATTCAACTAATTAGATGAATTTATAGAACTATTTTCTATACTAGTCAAATAGCACTAATATTTTAATAATATAAACAAGCTATTATTATTACTATTTGATTTTCAATTTATATGTAGAATAATTCTTAAAGATGGCATATTTATTTCAACATAATATTAATTTATGTGTACATTTTAAATGATTGAATATGTGCAAAATATGTACATGTCGACTAGTATATTAAAATGGGCTTAAGGAGGAAAAACTTTTGATCCTCCATTTTACCCTTCAAACCTCCTTAAATATAGTACAATTTAAGATTTTCACATATTTTCTCAGTTAATAAAACTCATATAGTAGAGACTATTATTTCTATTTCAATAGTAACTTGTCAAAAATAGTATGTAAAATTAAATATTTTATAAGATTATGCAAATAGAAACGTAAGCATCAATAAGATAAGTCTTGATTATTTTTAGGCCAACAATAGTTTATTTCTTAGAAACGTATAAAATTTAGTATTATGTAATACTTATCTTATCAGAACATGAAAATTTATATTAATTAATTTAAATAAATATTTTGAATAAATTAAATATATCTTAATATGATAGAATCTGACATATTGATAAATGATCATTTTCATATATTTTCAAATAGCAATATTATATAGTATAATTTCAAAAATACTATAAACAAGCTAATGTATTGATTATTACTATTATTTTACTTTAATTTATATTTAGAATTATTTTTAAAGATAATGTATTTATTTCAACACTAATATTAAGTTTAAATTGTTCGTGTATTTTAAATTACTCAACACGTACAAGTCACATATTTTCATCTAGTAATGTTAAATGAGGCTTAAAGGGGAGAACTTTTTATTCTCTTTTACCCTTTCAGTCCCACTAAATATATTAATACTAAGTTTAATTCTTTATTTTTCATTTAAACTTTTAGTCACTAATAATAATGTGTATATTAATATTTTATAAAACAAAATATTTTATACTATTACTTATTAGGTTATTATTTATTAGGAAATTGAAGTTCCATAAAGATGAACTTATAAATCTAGTGAATATTGTTTTAATTAATAATAATGAGTTATTTTATCTATCTGCAAGAATTTTTTACGTTTTTATACGACGAATTCACTTAACTATCATTCACATTTTTCAATTGTAATTTATATTAAATTTGTATAGTCCACGTGTCCATTATCCATATTGAAACACTGCTTGTAAAATTAGATTTTCTCTTCTCAGAATTATTTCGATCTTTTTTCACCTCATCTTAGGATATACATTTGTTAGGATCTTGAATTATTTAAGTTCAAAAATTCTTTAAAGACGTTTATCATTTTCAAGTAATGGATGACATATCATTATTCATTTGATCTACAATATTTTGTTTTTGCATATGAGAAGATAACATTTTTACCATTGCCTATTTTATTCTTGTTTTAGCTTTACAATAACTTTCAAACCTAATGTATTTATGTTAAAGTTTTATTTTAAAGTTAATACTAATTTTAAATGTTATTATATATTTTTAAATTACTCTAACACGTTCAAAATCACATACTTTTCTACTAGTAATTCTAAAAGTACCATTATATAATGTGACATATAAGTTAGAATGTTATTTTGGATAATGCATTAATAATAAGTGAGTAAGATTTTCTAACAACGATTTTGATCACTTCCCCACTTTTAATATATTATTATAGATAATCGTTTCTGAGGATGTAATTCTATTATAGAATGATCGTGTTAGACATTAATTATTCTTTTTCAAATACCATAATGTTATTATACTGTCACTGTACTACTATATATATAATATGTATATATCTTTATTTTATGCCTACTCCTGTGATCATAGGGCTTTTGGTAAGGAAAAATTTGTCTGGCTTCAAGTAAAGCAATAATAATCCCAAGAAAATATGACAAGACAAACACGAGGACAATAGATTGTGATTCTCTGTCATTGGAACTCTATAGTAAAGATAACCTTAAATCTATTATGTTCAAATAGATCTGAACGAACCATATTTATTATTGAAAATGTAGAAAACAATTAATATAAAATTAATATTTTAATATAAAATTAGTTAAGTTAAATGAGATCTGTTCAAATCTAACTAGACGGTCAGATCTGGTCTAACCGTCTAGTTAGTGCATGGACATTCAGTATAGGTAAATTTACTTTATTTTCTCTATTTTTTAACGATAACATGTCACCGTTGGTGTAATTACACTTCTCTCCGTGGACTTCTTTGGCAATTTTCTTATTCCGCCATTATCATCTGCTTCACATATTGTACTCTAAGTTGAGTCCTGATGGAGATGGATAAGACGTTACAAAATGACAAAGATGAGTAAATTTACCTAAGTTCATAAAGTATGATTATTCGTATTGAAATTTGTGAGTATAAATTATCAATCCTTGTGGGTCTAGTTTGAATTTAACCCTTATTATTATTACTATTATTATTTTAACGACAAGCATGGCTTAGAACACACATCACAATTCAAAGTTTATGTTTTCCTTTTGCTTTTTATTACGTGGGAACTTTGAAACCATATATACCTCTATTAACTCAGAGTAAGAGTTCTTGTTTCAAAAATAGAGAAAACAACCTTATCCATCTCCATTAGGACTCAACTTAGAAAAAAATCATATATGCCACTATTAACTTAGAGCGACAACCAGCATTGCAATGCTATATAATATTGTTCCTTTTGCTTACATAATTATTTAATATTTAGTACACGTAATCATCATATTGTAGTGAAGTAATATTGGTTTTAAGCACTGTAAATTTACTTAAAAATTCAAATAATTACTTTTGTATGCGATCATAATCTAGTATTTTAGTATACTAACCGATGCACATATATGATGTACATGTAATTAAATATTTTATATCTTTAACACAAAATTATTTCTCTTGATAATATTACGTGTGTATGTGAATTGAAAACAAATGTATATAACACCAGCAACTTCTATGATACCGACTTGTTACCACATTGATAGCTTTATTTAAGGTGCTTACATTATATTTGAAGTAAATCACTGTTCAAAACATTTGAACACAATTGTACAACACAATTTTCCTTCAGCACTATATTTCACTATATTTTTCGTTTTCAATTTTTGTGAGTAAAACCAAAGATAATTTTACATTATTATTATATTTATTTACTTAAATATAATTTTATTTATACCAAATTGTAGAACATTGTGTCTTAACAAAATTACTAAGATCATGTAGTTGAAATATGCTTTTGAAGTAAGAAAAAAAAGAAAAAAGTAACGTCCTTAAAATTAAATTCTCTCTTTCATATATTTATTTTAAAATTATTGTTTTTTTGGTTTGATTACAAATTCATTGTTTGTAAGTTTGGGCAGTTATATTTGTGTAACATGTGAAATTATACTACATATATAAAATATAATATAATTAAAGTTCTTAAAAGCATGTTATAATTGAATTAAATTTCAAATTCTATTTTTTAAATTCCATAAACACAATTTATTTTCTCAATATGCATAGAAATTAGTAGGAAACTGTGGCTTTCGATCTAACCTACCACATTTCATTTAAAGTCATCAAGAAAAAAATTAACTTGAAAATTATTTATTAGTTACTTATTGACCCTAGAATCATTAAATACATGAAAGAATCTAAAACATCAATGTCTATTTTGATCAATTAAATATAATTTTAATAGCATTTTTATGTATTTAACTGCTTTTAGACGAAACGCTTTTAAACTCTTCATAATTTTTTTTGTAGTTTTAGCTAAAACTATTACTTAGAATCATGTTTTATTAATGTGAATTTAAAATAAAATTTATTTACACCATTTTTTTTGTTTTCAATTTATGTGAAAAAATCATGTCATTCTTTTTTATTTCAACCAAGTTGTGGATCATTATTTTTCAACAAAAAATTAACTTAAGAATATATAGTAGAAACATGCTCTCAAAATTATATTTTTGTTTATAGTTTTTGTGTAATTATATTCATGTAACATATTAATTACACAAATGTATAAAATATATTCTAACTAAAGTTACAAGAAGTGTTATGAATTTATAATTGATCATATTTAAATCTTAATTTTTTTAAAATTTATACATAACTCATTTTTTTTCTCTATATCAAGCAAATCAGTAAAAAAATTGCAGTTGTCTCAATAACTTAAATTAAAATATCTCTTTCATGTTTGATTTTAAACTTGATCTTCCTTTATAAATTGTATTATATTTTTTTGTAAAATTGTGTAATTATTATTATGTAGTATATTAACTGCACTAACATATAAATAAGAAATAACTAAGGTCTCTAAAGTCTGTTATAATGAAATTATATTTATTAAATTGTATATTGGTAATTTATTTTTCCTCTATATTCAGTCAAATTAGGAGAGCGCATTTCTCAATAACTTATTAAAGGCAATGATATAAATTAACTTAAAAATTGTTTATTTTTAAAATTCATTATATAGTTATGAATCGAAAAAAGAATTCTTATATGATCAGTTTATTGTAATTTAAAAGTAATCAATTATTAAATGTCATATGTAAATTATAATATTATTTTAAAAAGTGTATGAATAATAGTTGGACAAAATTGTCGAAGATTAATTCCTATCTGTTTCTCATTTTTAATATATTATTATTGTCATGTATATGCGACTCCAAAACATAAACAGGAGTGGGTTTTAGTATTCCAAAAGCCAGAACTTCTTTTCCTTCTTCATATACATTTCAAGATTTATTAATCAGGTATAAGAATGTATTCTAAAAGAAGAGAGAGATTCATATACCAATGTTTATGGTGAATTTCCTTAATGGTTGATTTCAAATAATACTTTCTATCCCCAAAAGGTTTTTGGATCCTTGAACTGTTGGATTACTCCGTTAACATCACAATAGAATGTGATTTGGAGACACTCAATTGCAACAATCTCTAACACTACTAGTAACGTATAAAGCTATGTTCAAGTCTATTATAAAAATCTTTCCACATATTTTCCAACAATACCCACATCATGAATATCAGTGACAGTTTTTTCATACATAAATACAAAATGAGCAGCAGCCAAATATACAACTGAAAACGAAATGAGCATCATTCATGCTTGTGACTAAACTAATTAGCAATTCTAGCTGTCCATTGCTGCTGCTGAAGCTGAGTTTCCCCTTCATACAAACATATCACCAAAATCCCATAAACACAAAAAAGGAAGACAATCCAATCCCCAAATTACAAAATACAAAGAGGTAGGTCTGTCTTCCACCCTCTTTAAATAAATTCCATCCTTCTACCTAACCTCAATATCATTAAGCTAATTAGGCTTTATCTATCTATCTACTGTCTTACAATAAGCTATCAGCATTTGAAGGCAGCCTCCTAAAGAAACTCAATGCTTGAGACGGCAACTTGCTCCTAAACCTTGGTGGCCGGAAAGCGTACAACCCCCATAGAGCCAACACGATCTTTGTCGGCACGGCATAGAATCCAACGGCAGCCATCAAACAAAAGATCACGTACAAAAACGTCACCCTTGGATCCCGCCAGCTCAGTAACGCCTGGAAACGTTCTCCCTGCGTTGCCATGTCACCTACTACTGTCTGAATCCTCCCTGCCACACTTCTCAGCCGATCGTACCTCATTCGCACAATGTCACTACTCCGACTCGTCGGGAACGAATCGAATTCCTCATCCAGTTCATCGGGGTAGACGCTCTCAGCGTGAGAAAGCCTAGTATCCATATGACACGGGTGACGGGGGCGGGTCCTATAGCGCCAAAGTCCCAAAAACGCCATGTAGAGTAATACAGTGGGCATAATAAGCTCCGGAAACACCACGAGCAAGAGGAAAAACGCAAGAAACAATGTCGAGTAAACGGGCTTATGCCAATTGCGCAATGACTCGAGCCAACGGCTCATAGCAACTAGGCCTGAGACCACATTGATCAGCCGGAAAAAATTCGCCTTGCTCCTCCTCATGCTCCACATATGAGAATCATGATCAAGCATATACTCAACAACCTCCCGACCCAATGGAGGCTCAGCCCTGCTAAGCCGGGTTGCCATCACGTTCATCGCCCGGTACCTAAGGCTCTCTAGCTGATTCACACTCAAAGGCTCCACAAAATGCATCTTTGGCAACAATGGCATTGTGTACATATGCAGCACATTCGCCATATTGGCACACGAAAACCTAATTGCCAAGTGAAGCTCCCCCATCTTCTTCAACCCCGACGGGTGGAGCATTAGGAGCGGATACGAATGAGTGTAAACCTGGTCGGACTCTAGAGTGGACAATCGGATTCTAACCTTCCCAATCCGTGTATCACGAGCGTTACCATTGTTACCAATTCGGGAATTGTCAAAAACCCCGATCGTGATGACAGTGCATGGATCGAATACTTCCCAAGTGTACTGTTCATTCCATTTCGGTGATAAGCTGTCAATAACCGTGCGCGTTCGGATCCATTTCTGGCCGTACTTGGCAACACAGTAAGCATCGGTGGACCCTCCTCCTCCTCTGCCTTCTATAATCTTCATTGGCATAAGTCCTGTTGCACCCAAAATCCCCATTTCAAGCACACCAATATGAGGCTTCCAAAGCTGCTTTGCCGTTGGTCTAAACTCGCTGCTATACATCGTGGCTTCATCGAGTACATGGTAACCCCCGTCGAGCGAGACTCGAAGATGGATCCTAGAGCCGAATCTCGTTAAGATCTTAGACTGATCATTTGCTGCATTATTTCCATAATGAATGTCCAGGCTGAACCATCTTGAAACAACTGGATTCTCATTGGTTCTCTGTTCAATTGCTGTCAAAGGAAGAAGCACTCTGCCTAAAACATCGTCCCGGCCAGGTCCAACTTTGTCCTCGACCAAAACCATCAGGTAATCTTCAAAAGGCTCAGCCACTACAAACATCAGATCTTCATTCCAATAAGGATTGGAGATGGTTCGGTTGGGGGTGGCCTGCACGATTCGTGTCCGTAAAACTTGGTTTCCGATCTGGGCTTTCGCGGAAAGCTCGGGAAACCTTAGAATTGCTGACCCCTTTTCACCAGGAATTACAATATCTTGTGCTTCAATCACAGAAACTCTTAGATACCAAAGCTTCGGTGACAAATAAACCTTAGATTTAATTGAAGAAAGCTCATCAAAATGCACATTTGCAGCTTTAGAATGCCAAGCTTCAGAAAATGCTTCATCAGCTTGAGTACCAAACCAAATTGACAGCATTACCTCTCCTGATTTAGCTTTATCTCCTTTCTTATCCTCCATTCTGTACCATTGAGGAGCTAACTGGCTGTCGGGCGGAACCCGGATCGGCACTTCGCTTAAATCGAACCAAACACGGCCTAAGTAATCATCTTTGTTGCTTTCCTTGACAAAAACCTCCACCATTGATGACTGTAGGCAATCTTTGGAAAATGCAAAGACTTGATCCCATTCAATGTTGCCGACCAAACTCACCCTCTTTGTGAACCCTTTATAGTTCCCTAGCTTCACTTCACCCACCACTTCTCCACTGCCAAACAAAGAAATGTCTCTTGCTTTCACCACTTTAACATACAGATATTGCATTTGCTCCACCAGGTCATAAGTTGAGTTGCTCTTCTGAGCAGACTCCCCACCTAGTCGTGGCCGAGTCTCTTTTAGCGAAAAATCGCTCGACCCATTGGAGTAAATAGACACTCCACCACCGCCGCCTCCTCCGTCTGTTACTCTGCCGCCTGGATTAGAAATAGCAGGGCCATGTCCTGTACTGATGACAACAGGCTTAATCTCGCCTACGTGTGGCTCCAATGGCGTCTTCGAATGATTTTGAAGTTGTTGGGTCGGCTTATTTTCTTGGGCAAATTGTTGCTGGACGGCCATGGATGGGCTTGGTCCCTGAAGTTTCTTACTTTTCTTCGAAAACCCAGAAGAGGAAACAGAGGATGATAAAATCCCGTTATTATCAGAACCCAAATCATGTTTAGCTTCCACCTTCGTAGAAAGGTAAAGCTTGAGGCTAATCTCTCCTCTTATATGAGAAAACAAGCTTCTTTTATCAAGGGTATAAAGCTGAACATCTTCTTCACCTTCCTTAGCAATGGCGGAACCAGATACTCTGACTTTACCAAGAAAATTTCTGCTATTGCTCGATCTTCTCTCATTGAAGATGTTGATTTCTATAGTTTTGTAAGGGAGATGAGTGGGGTCTTTGAGATGAAAAATGAGCTTCTCGTTCCAAATGGGGTTAAGGTCTTTGTATTTGACTTGGGTTCTGAGGGTTTGATTGTCGAAATCAACTTCGACAAAGGGAGAAGATGAACCTTCTCCGTCTTTGGGCATTAGATTGTGGGCTGCAACTACTTCTACAACTAGCTTCTCTTTGCTGTAGCTGTTTGTGTTCATGGTTTCTAAGGAGATTTTTAGTTAGGGAGTTGAAATGGAGAAATTTGGTGGATGATTGTAGTCTTGACTCTTGACAGAACAGAGGGTAGAGGAAGAGGAGAGAGAGAGGGGGGGAGGGGATGTGAGGGAGACAAATTGGGAGGCTCGAGAAGGAAACTGTAAAGCTTGAAATCCAGTCAGAGAGAGCGTGGAGCAGAGAGAGAGAGAGAGAGAGGGTTTATTTAGAGAGAGAGGTATCATATATATTCACAGATATGAAGGATTGAGTTGGTAGAGCAGAAGAGAATGAAATCCTACTTTTTTGAATAGAGGGTGAAGTGTACGTACCAATCAGAACGGATGAAAACTCTGGACAGAGTGGATATAGTGGGTCCCACAAAACATTCTGAACGTTAACTATTCAAAAATCCAATTCACTTGAGAATATTATTAGTTTAATAAGAAATCGGTCAACGGGATACTGAAAATGAAGGGCAACTCTTAACAATCTTATTCTTAGTACACATCACAAGTATGGAGTTAGTTATTTTGATCATGTTTAACATTCTTTCACATCAAAGTGAAAGTATTTAGTTCGATCGTCTTCTCAAGTTTTATTGTCATCAGAGAGAGGTTTTTTTTATTCCTGATCCCTTTTTTCAATAATGTTTCTTTTTATTTTCTACTTTCTATTTTTATTTTTTTGTCTTAGTTTGTTGTTGTCCAATCAATATTGATTTTGTTATGTAATTTTTTATCTACGGTTTGAGTTCTATCATATATGTGAGTTTATTTTAATGATTTTAGTGGTATCTCATAAGTACAAAATTTTAATACTCAAATTGACATACATCAGACAACAACGTATCTTGAATGCATTCATCATCTTTTTTATTCTGTCAAAGACACTAGTCTTAGTCTCGTATGTGGAAGCACTAATCTCACTTAGACGGTTATCATAGCGCTAAATGCCTTAGTAGAACAAGAAAAAAACAAAGGATGTCATGTAATGCTTTCGAGTGCGCGTGTGTGCACGCGACATGACAGCATGAACAGTTGAAAAGAAAGCAGGAGAGCGTGAGAGTATCCAATTCTTTTAGAGAGAGAGAGAGACAGTCACAAAGTCCAAGGTTTTGGTGTGGGAAATTTTGTCTTTTTTCACATTTTATTATCTGAATTTAAAAACTATAAATATCGGGGGTTTCTTTTTTTTTTTTTATATCTTCGAGAATGTTTGGTCATTTGCAGCAGCTTCAAGGCGGGTGTCCAAAATGGTCTTTGCATAATAGTGTTCTGTGCAGGCAGCATGGCTGCCATGTGGGTCCCCTTTTCTTGCTTCGTTCACTGTACTGGATCCCTCGTTAGGTTTTAAATTCTGATCATATTCTTTTAATAATTTTAGAATTATATTTTATAATGTAATTTTCATAAAAAAATAATAATAGTAATAGGGTTGAAGTGCCAGGGACATTTTCGGGCTTTTAAGATTTTTGTTCCAATATAATGGTTTCAAAATTAACCATTTGCACATTGATCTCCCTGTGTATCTAAACTAAGATTCAAGTTACGGTTATTGGCAAGAATTGCCTTATTATGAAAATAATGTGTAAAAATAACCCATTAAAAAATATAAAATATAAATATAACTCTTTCATTAATATTATATAATGGATGAAACACTAAATTTTAAAAATACATTTATTATAACTAAAATAAATTAACTCATGTAAAATTTTAAAAATAATCATTCAAAAATATAATCATCATTATTGGATGTAAAACTTTAAAAAAGATTAACATTAAAATTATACAAATTTCATACAATAAAGTTGAGGTCTATGGGCTGCATATGATACATATAATAAATCATTTTTCTTACCAAATTTCAAGACACCACTACCCAAGTGCCTGGTTTGCAAAAGTAAAAATTCCTTTTACATCTCTTGCGCTTTCTTTAAATGATACTTACACGCTCTCTGATTTAAAAATATTATTTACATCTCTTAAGATTTTTAAATAATGACACCCACACTCCTGAAACTAGATTTTTCTGTTAAAAGACAATAATACCCCTCAATGAAAACCAAAATCAACAACTTTTATCATTTGGTTAATTTTTTTTTACTTCCTTCATTTTTCAACCCTTTCTCGAACAAGCCCTAATCCCTAGCCTGAAACCATCAAAACCAGATTTGAGTTTCTTGTTCGTCGATGGTCGTCGAGCTCGGTGCTACGCACGGTAGAGGTCGGTGCTGTGCTCGATTTCCCTCTGTTCGCGAAGAGAGAGAGAGGCTGGCAGTTCGCGTGGTGGCTCACGTAGGTGTCAGTTCACGGGGTGGCTGGTCGCGGGTGGCTGGTCGCGGGTGGCAGTTCGTGGGTGGCTTTGATGTGGGTGGAGGAAGGAGGTCATTTGGGAAGAAGTCACGGGGTAGATGTTCTATGGCTTTCAAATGAAGATGATGAAATTGAAGGTGTTTTGATAATTCTACATTATTCATTGATAGGTATTATTGTCTTTTATTATCATTTTAACATAAAATCTAAATTATAGATATGTGAGTGTCTTTATTTAAAACTTTAAAAAGTATGAGTAATAGTTTTAAATCTAGAAAGAGTGAGTATTATTTAAGAAAATCTCAGCTATGAATGAGTTTGAAGGGCTTAGGTGAAGTCGCTCAATAGGGTTCTATCTATTATTAAATCGATTTAAATATTTTACAAGAGACACTTTCTACATTTTAGACTCAACACTGACTCATTTAGAAAAAAGTGTTATCAAATAGACAACTCACATTCCCTTTAAGCCTCTATTTTCTTTAATTCTTTTTATGTTAGGGCCTTCTGGATTCTGGGTCTCATCTTTTCAGACATTTACACTACACGTTACATTTTTTAGCTCAGATAATTTGGTGTTATACTTCTCTACTTCTCAATTTAATCCTTAAATTTTCATTTTTGATCTCTAAACTAACAAACAAATAAACAGACAATAACATCCTCTACCAAACTTTCACTAATTAGTCCAAAAAAGAACAGTAAGCAATACACAAAAGCAGCAGTCAATCACTAATTCATTTAAATTTACAATTTGATACAGTAAATTAGTAGCAATTCTGTCATCTTTTTCTCTACAAATGGTTCTTCTATATATTACTAAATTCGGATAGTTGTTGTAATGAACAAATAAAAGAAGTATAATGAACGAGAAGAAAAATATTGACAAAGTAGTAAACTTATTTCTTATGCTTGTCACTCATGCTCTTCCTTATTTTCTATAAGAACCAAACTATTAGAACGAAATTTTCCCTCTATTTTCTTTTCATTTCACTCATATTGGGCGTAGAAGTGTCAAGGAAAACTTGATGCATGATTGCGAGTCTATTTTCACATTAATGCACATAAAGTTGATGCCAATGAACATTCGGTAGCGAGCATACATAATCAAGAACACGAGACGTGGATAGCTTTTCTCACATAACAGTTTTCACGTAGCAAGCATACATAACCTGACAGTAACCAGGCAGCTTCCTCGTTGGTTATTCAAAGATGTTAAAAACGTCCAAAACATAAGATTAAATTATATGTTTCTTTGATCCAAACTGTTAACTCAAGAAATATACAAAATCTTTACATTTTAACCAAGCCCGGACTGGAAACCTTTTAAATTAAAAACCTTTATATGGAACATGGGAGTTCATAGAGCTACCATATGTGACCAGACAATTGGATTTGCACAAAGACAAAGTGCGATTATCGTTTATCATTAACTATGTGTGCGATACGCAGATCGATGACATACAAAGGTAAAAGTAGCATCAAACGAATTAACCCCCCTATACTCTCACTGAAGTTCAGATTACTATCATGCAAAAAACCAATTTCAAGATTCCTACATGATCAGTCACAAGTATTAACACTCAATCAAAGCAATACAAGAATGGCCTCATGACACCCAGCATTTAGCTCAACTACAATGGTTATAAACTGGTTGGCTCATTCTATAGTGTATATGTACATAATAAATTACGAATACTTTTGAATCTACATGTCTAAGGACACAGCTAGCTTCGTTCAACGACATATTCTCTTTTGCATTCAAAAGGAGAGGAAATTAAAAAGGTAAGTACAAGAGTTCTTCTTTCTTATTAAAGAGAAAGGAGCTTTGTGAGTATTTTAGGTTCTAGGTGGTAAAGCTGGAGAGGTGGAGAGACTATGGAAGGATACAATTCACTACAAGAAATGTATCCTTTACCAGCGAAATAAATCAAAGCCAAACGTGAAAACTCGTTGCTGAACATTTATAGGAACGGACAATTCTGCCGCTAAATTGTGAGCACATTGGACATGCGGGTATATCTTATTGTGAATTAGGTCTCTTATTGTGTTTTCTTTCTCAGTTAAAAGAATTCTACTTCATGTAAAGAAAGAAATTTACAAA
This sequence comes from Datisca glomerata, assembly GCA_003255025.1. Taxonomy (NCBI): domain Eukaryota; kingdom Viridiplantae; phylum Streptophyta; class Magnoliopsida; order Cucurbitales; family Datiscaceae; genus Datisca; species Datisca glomerata. Next base: position 162,122 of record QANY01009901.1, read on the forward strand.
TGTTTAAAGCTCCAGAGCTTTAATAAACAAAGTGATTCGATCTACTACGCCTCTCCAACTCCAGAGAACCAAAGAGAATTAGATACCTACAAAAGATTACTTGTATAAAGCTCATTTATAAGTTGAAAGGCTAAGTTTAACAAACAAAAAGCCAAATTACCCCGATCATATTTATATTAAAACTTTTAGCATTTCGCTCCGCCAAAATGACACAAATGTAGCTAGTAAGGCATTTCCAAAAAAAAAAATCCTCGTTTACACCACATCCAAAAGGCCAAAGACTCAACACACACACACACACACACAAAGATGCTTTCTACAAAAATTAAATTTATATAGCAAAAAAATCAATTATCTTTATAGACGACAAAACAAAGGTCTCAAACCTTAGCTCTCAAGGCTGCCAGGTTCCATGCAAAAATGCACCAAATGAAGCAGATAATTAGACGCTATTGCCAAATTGGATTTTAGGGTTCATTAAGTTTTATGCGTCATTCCACTTAGTGAAAATTTTCCAATTTGGTAACCTGAAGAAATAATTTGCAATCTTATTCATTTCTCCTGAATAGCTGAATTACTTCTTTATCCATATATTCAAATGATACTATTTTAGAAACTTCATTTATCTACAGTCATGTCAATTATGTATAAATTCAGTCTGAAGCTTACGGAGTATATTGAACATTCACCTCACGGTGAGGCCAATGCAAAGTAAGCAATGGAATGAAGGTCAAGAATATTATGTAACTTTGCACTTACGGGCTTTCCAAAATCGCTATCCCGTGTAGACACATAACCAGTGATTTATCAACTCCAAACCAAGAAAAATCACAATGAGCTAATCAGAATGGTGGAGGTATCTATATACTTAGGTACCACAAAGTGATAGATTAATGGCCTTGGGATATACTCTAATCCTGTTCTAAGTGGGTTCCCAATGCTATGTCGAGTTCCAAATCCTTTGACTATTATGAGGTTCTGAAACAAAAAATGACCACTATATATAATGTTGCTTTAATAGTCTTTTTAAAAAAACATGTTATTTTATGAATGGTTCCTCGTATGGAGGAGTAATTCATATACATATGACATTACGTTTTAGTACATGCAAACTACAAAACTTAACAAAGAAATAACAAAAATGAAGTTTGTTTGTCAAGTAAGGGATGAATATTGATCCACACAATCAGTTGAAGAAAACTTTCCATGCTTTGCACGATAAATAAAAAAGTCTCACCTTAAGAGGGATTGTACAAGCTACTTGTTTTCTTAGGATGGTTAAACACTACTCCGTGCACATCCTGAACTGAATGTCAATCGTTTTCCAACAAGGCGTGTTCGACATAAAAATTCTCTGCTATACAAAAACAGATGTTGTGAAGTAGGGCAGTTTGCAGCATAGCAACATGTAACATGGAAACATGTCTGAAAGTTTAACCAAAGTTTAACCAAAATATAGAAATGTCAAATGTGCATTCACATTTGTGTGCGTAAAATCGTACAAACACACATTATTATGGAGGAAAAGAAGTACAATTTATTAACACCGCTGTTCCTTTAAACATGCATACAACAAATACAAGCATACACATACCCATTTTCATTCCCATGTCAAGATTGAGATCATTAGACAACCCCTTAAAGCTTACGTCTTCCTTCTTATTTTCTTCTTACTAAATTTAGTTTCTAGATCGAGCACACCCCAATCATTTCAAATATGGGTTACTAAAAAGATAATATTAAAAAATAGAATGAAACCCTAATCCTTCTTCCCACGAAACATGTCCGTTTCCGACCATTTTTTACTTTGACAACTCTTTTGCTTGGAATAGTCACGAATGCATTGTCAAGAAACTTGCATTCAACGGTCATTAAAAACAGTTCTAGAGCAAGCTGTGAAAGACATAATAAAATGAACCATAATTGAGAAATCAACTAAGAAATAACATGTAGCATAAAAACTTCTGTGTGAGAGAGAGAGAGAGAGAGAGATTAATGGAAATAACAAGGAAACAAAACTTGATCATAAGGTAACAACAGAGATAATATAAATATGCAACCAAGATTCAATACAATAACATGGGAATAAATAATGTGATAGCAGTAAACAATAGGTCGTCAAATTAGATGTGTTCACCTGATTCAAAAAAATGTATGAACCCTCTAGCATGTTTGACTCAGGTTACACTTTTTAATCAGTAAAATAAAAGATGCATTATATATGCACAAACCCTTCACACAGAAGGAAGAATACAGCCTTAAGAAAGAAAGCGTAGAAAGCAAGGATTCCAACCAAGACTTTTCCTGGTCACAGCCTTCAAGAAGAATCTCAAACCAATCTATCAAACTTCAAAGGAAACCAAAAAAAAAATTACAAGGAGTAAGTTATGGTGGTAAGGAGAAATAACTAAGTTTATATTAATTTAAGTTGTTTTCGGTTTAGCATAATTTTTAGTTTTTTCCTGAAGGTTAAATGTGAAATAACCTTTGAACTTGGGGTGTTTCGCAATCACACTCCATTGAACAATTTTTTTTACCGACTTCAAAAATTTGCAATTAACCCCCCCTCTACACAAAATCAGCAAGTTTTAGAGCATGCCGACCTAAGAAAAATATTTATTTCCCTTTCAAACAATGTTTAATACAAAATCCTTTGAAGAAAAAATTTAGACTAGTCAATTTATACTAAAATTAAGAGTCATTCAGTTGCATATTTGATATAACCAAAACTTAATATAGAATATGATGAGTTTATGGGAGATGGTAAACAAGTCGAATAAGGAAACATATGTGAATTGTGTGCGCAAAGAGGCTAAATTTAACGGATATTGTGTAACAAGAATTTAATTAAAAACATTTTAAAGTGTGAATACTAATTTAATTCACTGAAAAAATTGTGTGGAGGTGTAATTGCGAGCCTTAATTAGGTGGTGCTTTCACATTTACCCTTTTTTAAATGTCATTACATTGTAGATGTGTAGAGCATGATTTCTCAACAGAGTCATCATGCATTAGTATTTAAATGGCCTGTTAATTAAGTTAAAAAAACAATCATCATAGAGGCCACGAGCTTTTCCTATAAAAAGAGGCCAAGATCTTTCACAATGGATGAAATCTTAAATTTTACTTTCAAACTTATAGTAATTGTTTTTCTAGGAACATTTTAACAAAACCGTGAAGGCCGGCCGGGAAGGTACATTTGTACATACATGAGGTATATCGAACACAAAATGTGGTACATCCGATACAAATGCGATACATTTTTATGTACCTCATTTTGTGTTCAATATAACTGAAATAGGGTGTACCTCCCTAGTACAGTACTTTCACGGTACTGTAGAAGGACTAGTTTTTCTATTTCCCATTCACAGTCAACTAATAAGTGAAAAACATAATTTGGGTAACTAGTACGACATAATTACCTCAGTTCAATTAAGACACTTCGATTCCATGTTTAATGTGGACTGTTTTGAACCTCAAAACCATTGATTGGGGATAAAACTACTTCGTGGTACCCTTTCAACAATTTAGGAGGCATGATGGCGTGTGGCTGTGAGTTATCATGACACATTGTTCCCTGAAGGTTATGCAGAGTAGCCTATCAGCATTGTCGGAGAGCCCCTCTATATGAAAGAAAAAATTGTATACCATTGCTTATTCTCATATGTATACAACTTTGCAGCTTCTAATCATTCCTTCGATTGGTACAAGAGAAGTGGTGGTAGTAATAGAAGATGGCCCCCCTAAACTTGTGATAAAGATAAAGGACTACCCTATATCAGGACTACCCTACTTACAGACGGGGCATATGGAACCTTGAATTAGACAAAAACAATTGTGGTTTCTCGCCATAACACTAAAGTCATAAGCAATTAATAACTGCTACATAAATCATGTTAGACTATTGATATCCAATGCAATGTAATACTGTGATCCATATGCATCATCATCCTTTGCACAATCATATGATGCAAGGCTTACTTTGTGTCACTAAGAAAGAAGTAGCAAAAGGCAGTACCTATATCCAGCTAATAAAGGTTTGCTTTGTGAGGTGAAACAAAAGAAAGAACAAAAGATAATTGTAATATCATGCGGAACAAGTTATTGGCATTGACTTTATAAACTCATTACGACTTAACAAAAGTACTCAAAATTGACCATGACAATAATGAACTGAAGATTAAATTAGATCATATCCGACAAAAAAACTATTATTCATCTGATAAAAATATTCCTTGTTAAGACTAAGCTATGCATTTGAGATAACACAAGAATCAAAATTACCTGCAGGCCTATAAGTATCAAACAAAGAAGCGGAAAGAGTATTGCATCTGTAAGCAATTTCATGACAACGGGAAAGAGCACGCTCGTATACAGCCATGTCCCTTCCATGACTGCAGACAAGCGTGCTCTCTCTCATTGTCATAAATTAAAGGCTTGAGCTCACATACAGTTTGCAAAACAAGAGAAATAGAAGTACAAACTATATCCAGTAATTCATGATTAAAATTAAGCATATATAGAGGCATTTTTATTTTTTTATAATTTAGAAGTTTAAATTCAAAACATGATTCACACTTTGTTTATCTTCTCAGATAAGTTCTCAGTAAATTAGGTTAAAATGTGAAAACTGCAGATAAGTCACAAAAAAGGAGCCCTTAAACATAATTCATCAGCAACTAAGAGACAATATCACATGCAGAATAACATATTGAAAGACAGAAAAAACTTCATAGCATTAGAAAGAAAACAAGGAAGAAGTTGATATCATTCATATGGACTGTTACATGATACAAACATGCAATTAATCAAAAAGGTAGAGCATTTGGTGCAAAAAAACAAGAAGGCTACAATTTACAAAGGGCGAGTTTGAGAGTATTTTGTTTGAAATCACTTTTAATGCATTAAAAAACCGTATTTTAAATCATATTTATTTGACATATCTTGTTATTTGAAACAAATTTTGGTATTTAGAAATGCTTCTACAAAAAACAATTCCAAGTGTTTACTAAAATGAATCCAAATGCAACTAAATACGATTTTTCATATATTCATGTGTTTCATATAAAGATGGATGTGTTATATAATATTTAACTAAAATGGTGTTATTTCTACGTATAAAGGTGTCTCTATCCACAAATACTCCCAAACACACCATAATGCTACTACAGCAAATAATGTGGTGAATTGATAATATGGATATATAAAGCAAATCAATATAAGTACTCCTAGACACCCTTAATACATGTAATTTTTCTCTTTTAAAATCTATATATACCTAAAGTTATATAAATGTTCAAACAAAACAAGATGGATTTTGAAGCAAAAAAGTCATACGATAACGAAGAGTTTGGAACCTTTCAAATCTCAATTATTATTCCCTATATTTAATTCTCAACTTTACTTCAGTATTTCTGACTCCTAGAATTCCAATATTAGGATATTTTACATAAATATAGAAATTAAAAACAAAATAAATAAGAATAAAGTTTCAATTGCAAACATATATTATATATTAAAAGAATACAACAATTAAATAAATTCATAGATCCAACCCAATCACCGCCAATTTTTTTAAGAAACCACTTATTTTGATAAATTACACAGCCAACATACTGTAATCAAGACAAATAAGAACAACCTTCACTGATTATTAATCACCAAGAAGAACAGAAAAAAGAACCAAGAAGAAGAAGAAGAAGAAAACAGCAACGCAAAGTTGAGCAAAATACAAACAAGCACAGCTTGTTCAGAGTTCAGCTTGCTGCTATCTACCATATCACTCTCTCATTAATCAGCACCTTCATGCTTCTCTCTTATTTTTTTTCCTGTTGGATTTTTTTGAGCTATTAAAACCATTGAACCCATCTCCTCCAACAAATTCTATCCAATCCCTTTAATATACCAATCAAAAATCGAAAAATAAAAATACTTTAAAAGAAATAGAGAGTAAGTTGTCGATGTCACTCTCACCTGGGGCCCTCACCCTCCTCATCCCCACCAAGCGCCAATAGAGAACCCTAGTTCCTTCCACAAGCCTCGTCGGTTTACGATAACTCCATTCTACCGAAAAACTTCCAGTGAGAGCCAACAAGAGAGAGAGTGGAAATTTTTGTTTTCAGTATTTAGCGTTATGAAGAAATCACCGTTTAATTCCAATAGCTTAGCTATTTCTTTTTAATTTACCTCCTTGTAGCACAATAATACAACGATATTATGTAGTACTGTAATACTCAACATTATCGTTATGGTGAATGAAATTACTCATATATCGTGTAACGTATAATTAATTTTTTTATACATTTTTACTTGAATAATTTTATAATGATTAAGTATTTTTTTGTCAAAATTATATTATAAATTTTTAAAAATAATGAGAGAATATGACTCGAATCCACGAATTCTAAGTTATGGGTGTGAGAGTTTAATCAACTGTGTCAACCCAACATATTAGAGTGATCAAGTTTTAAGTGACCAAATGATATAGTAGTCATTTATATGTTCGTGTTTGATATTCATTAAAATAATTCAAAATAATTATCACGTCATTTAATTATTTAAAATTTGATTAATTATTTTATCGGTGTAGAATCTCTCTTTTTATTTATCACGACACGAATATAATATTTTTCTATTAAATTCGTTGAGTTAGTTAAGGAGAGGGATAAGTGTTGAGTTTTGCAAGGAGATGTTCTTAGGAGAGATAAGATTAAGGTGTTAATCACTAATTACGTAGAGTTAACGCTGATAAGTGATAATGCAAGTACTATATTCAAATCCTCCTCTTTTTCCAACAATGTCTGAGAAGGGCCCACCTTCCAAATAATTAACTTTGAACGGACGAGATGCGTCCACCGTTTAGGATCAGGACGAAACGTGTGCCACGGAGATGCAGTGGGTAGAGGTAACGTACAGGACCAAATAAGACAAAACAAATAAAAACAATTTCTCGACAAAGAGAAAAGAACAGAACAATTCACCTATCCACGCCATTTCGATAGCGCGTGAACTACAGTGGGCCAATGCAATTGTGTTTTTTGGTGGTTTGGAGTTGGGTTTGGAGAGTGAGAAAGTGGTTGAGAGGTTGGAAGATGCCGTTTCCGATAAAAAAGAGGAGAATTCATGATGGGGAGATACGTTATGTTACGAAACATTTCTAGATTTTTATACGACACTTTGGGTCACGGCTCATGACAACTAATTAAAAAGCACGTGGCATGTGTTAAAATCTTTTAAAATTATACAATAAATTTTATAATTATTAAGGTAAATTATAATTTATCTTTAGAGTTTGAGATAGTTTTCATTTTAAATATTTCACTTTAAAGATTAATAGAGTACATCGTATAGTTCTCTTTTTTTTATTTACGTTAGATCTTCAGTAAAATCTATACTTAAAAATATTAACTGTCAATCACGGTCTGTTGATGTGGCATTACGTGATACGTAATTTAACGCCATATCAACTTTTTATTTACCCAGCAGTCACGTGGCATTAAATTTCAACCTAACCCCCTTCAAAAATTCACCACTTCTTCAAAAAATTACCACCCCTCTTCAAAACGTGTCACTGTTGTGCTCGAGTTACTATAGGAGATTGAAGGTCTCTGATGAGGTTAGAGCTATCTGTTTAGAGGAGGTATATTTTCGATTATGTTCTTCGATTTTTTTATTCGTATTTGTTACATGAAAAAATGGTGGATTTCATTGATTCTTGGAACCTAGGGTTCTGATTTCAGAAAATTACGGCTTCCTTTGTTTCTCCATTGTCTGTTCTTCCTTTGTTTCCATCTCTTAATTTCTGATATGTTGTATATGCTGTGATAAAATTAGGGCTTCATTTATTTCACTTTTGTTTCCGTATATGCTGTGAAGTGAACTCTGTTATTTTTAGTCTGATTGAGGTTTTTTTAATTACAAAGATAGCTCCATATCCATTTTCAATTCATGTATATAATAGTGATCAATTTGAATGGTCCACTCCTACAAGATACTTAGGAGGTAAAATATCTATTTTTTATTATTGTGACTCAAATAAGATGAGTCTACTAGAACTAGAGGATATGTTTGATTGTTCTAGTGCTCTTGAATATACTACCATGTATTATGTAAAGTCTGAGGATGATATGTAATTTAAGAGATAAGGACTGATAGGGATGTAATGCAAATGTGTAGGGTAGTTTCACTTATTAGACTTATACATGTTTATGTTGCACATTCTCTTGAGTCTTTGCTTGCTGATGATTTGAATGTTGATGATTTTAATGTTGATAATAAGAATATGCATGCTAATGAAGAATATAAATGATAGTGATTACTGTGAGGGGAGTAATAGTATGGGCAGTGACTGAATCTAGTGGGAGCAGTAATGGTGATGCAAGTGTTAGGAGTATTGACTTAGATGATGTTGTAGACGGTGATTATGAGCTTAATAACAATGAATTTGATGTTGGAGGGGTTAAGCTACAAGTTCCACAAGAACCGCAAGTGGAGCTTGATTCTGAGGAGTTGAATTCTCCTCTTAAATCTGATGAGGAGAATTCTGAAGTATTCCCAGAATTCATGGCTGATAGTGATATACACAATGTTGTTAAATTAGACATGAAGTTTAAAAACAGAGATGGGTTTAAAGATATTGTTAAGGCCCATGGTAGACAAAATGCGTATGATTTGAAGTTTTAAAGAAGTACCAAAACATTGATTTTTGTTTTTGCAAACAAGAAACAAAAAAGTACCAAATAAGTTGAAAATGCTCAATCATAATTAATCCATATTGTGGCATCAGCTACACCAAAAGAGTACCAAATAAGCTGGGAACTGCATATTGTCGTGAACACACCTAGATAAATAGATAGACTTTAGCTTAATTTACATAAACCACCATAAACATCTTCTTCTGGGTATCCTATTAATAATATAAACATAATTACAAGCCATGATAATACTAGAAACAACCACATCCTCTTCATTTGGCCTGATATTGGTCATTATTTTGCTCCAACAATTTTAGATTTTTCTTCAAAAGCTTAATCATATTTTATGAATTTGGTAAATCATCTTCGCACCAAGTAAAATATCCACAACCTAGATCATCCTCACCCTAATAGTAAAACAATATTAAATAGATATTCCAAACGTTCAGTAAAATCATAAAATATTATAGCACATACTCACCGAGTATGCATAACAACCAAAATTTTCCTCAATGGTTTGCTTGTGTCCAAGATGTTCTTACCTGAGCAGCAACTCCACAATAGCATAGTAGTGGACGTCAACATCCATGTGAAACAGATGTCACTGAGGTTGAAGAAGTCATACCAATAATCTAGTACATTTATAACCTCAACTAAAGTATGATATACAAATTCAGAAGCACTAAACACTAAAATAAATAGGACAAAATTCATCTTGTAAAAGAAAAAATTAGCGAAAAATTAGTATGATAAATTATAACCCCAACTACTAATTTTCATCTAAATTTATAACCCCAAGCACTGATTTTCATCTAAATTTAATCTTACTTGAATTCTAACATAAAATAGTATGAGAAATTAGCAAAAATTTACCCTAATCTAAAAACATAGGGGGTTTTGTACGAGGCTGCTGTACACGAAGACACAGGGCTGCAACAATGGCTTTGCGAAGAGGGAGGTGGGAAGAAGGAAGGAGAACCCAACCAAACTCGAAGAAGAAAGGGTTGCTTCAACAATGGCTTCGCGAAAATGGAAGAGGAAAGAAGAGGAACTCGGGTCTGCGAAAAGGAAGAAGAAAGAATGGGGGAATCAAAGGTAATTCCATAGACATAGCTCCTGCTCATCTGTATCTACGAATGATGGAGAAAAAACCTACTGGAGGCTTTAAAGAATATGCGCAAAGGTGGAGGGAATTATTTGCTCACGTGGTTGTTAGGTAAATAAAAAGCTGACGTGGAGTTAAATCACTTGCCACGCAATGACACATCAGCAAACCGTGATAGACCGTTAATATTTTTAAGCAGAGATCCTACAGAAGGTCTAACGTTAATGAAAAAGGTAATTGTGGGTCTACTGTGCTAATTTTTAAAGTGGTGGGTCTAAACTGAAAACTATCTAAAAAATAATAATGGTAATTTTCTCATACATACAATTAAACTATTGTAAATAAAAGAAAATTTAAAGAGGTCGTGCATCGCCCATAGGTGATATATTTATAATAAAACTATTACAGATGGTAAGAAACTTGACTAAGTTTTTGAATTAAGAATGCACAATCCTGACAAATTTATATCGTAAGATAAAAAGAAAAAATGAAAAAATTATTTGAAAAGAGAAAATTAAATATGACAAACTATTTTGCTTCGGATAATGGATATTGAAAATTATTACATTTATTATAATCTAAAATAAATAAAGAACAAAAAAATCTTACAGATAGACAAAAACTCATCGTTACTGACTGAAATAATGTTTATGATGTAAAGATCTCTAAAACCAACATTCACCTTTCTAATAATGTAATAATATAAAATACTTAATTTTATAAGGTATTAGTAAAAGAATATTTAGTGAATAGAATTATAAATGAATTAAATAAAAAATCTTAATCTTATACCATATTTAATGGGGCTTAAAGGGTAAAAGGAAAAATCAAAAGTTTATTCCCTTAAGTCCATTTTAATATACTACTTTTTAAGACGTGCGTTGCACGTGAACTTATAATTATTATTATCATATATTAACTTATTTTTTTCTCCATATATGTGTTTTCATTGTGAGCTTAATTTAAAAATGTATATGACATCTGTCTAATATGTAATTAACGCATTTTATTCAAATTTAATTGTAAATTATTTTTGTCAAAAAGTTTTCTTTCATTTACTATGCATCATCGTTATATATTATGTGTTATATTGTTATAACTAATCATAATTTATACTTCAGAATATAATATAATAAGATTAATTAAATATCTAACTCAAAATAAAAAATAATGTCCATTAATAAATCAATTAAAAACTTAATTACTATGCTGTCATTTAATAGTGAGTTAGAGATAATTTAGAAATTTTAATAATAATGTGAAGATAAAGTTATACAAAAATATTTTTAGCCACTTTTATCTATAGTCAAACAATATAAAATAAGTAGTTATACATATAGAGTGTTTTTATTCCTTTGATCAATGAAATTTTCGTTTTCACTATTGTTTTCGTGTGCACATAAAAATGACAAAAAATACTAACTAAATAATATTAGGTTAATTCGAGACATTTTTTTGCTTACAATTAGTCCTTTAAGATTTATACATAAAAATGACAATAAAGATATATTAAGTAAAGAATTACTGAGTTAATTTGAGACTTTTTTTGCTTATATTAGTCTTTTAATATTTTCAATTAAAATGAGGAGAAAACTTTTGTAAAGTATAATTTAAACAAAATAGTTAAAATAAATTTTCATATTAACAATTGAGATAATAAATATAAAATAGTAAAAAAAAATTCGTGTGAATAATTGAAATAATAAATACATTGTCAAGATAATGTAGTAAATTCAAAAAATAATTAGGTGTAGTATTGTCAAAAATATTTCTCCAACTTCTACACTTTTTATGTGGTAATAGAAATTTTGTTCTTTTAGTTTGAGATAATTATTAATTTATAGAAATAAATTTTCAAATTGTGTCGAATAGACTTGTTTAAAAAATAATTTGACATTTATAAATGTTTTAGCCAAAAACTTCAATAGTACGGATTCTTGTCTCCCGGGCTAAGTATAGTCGTTCTCCTGATCGGAGGAATCGGCAATGATGATTTTATATGTGTCCCTCCTCTAGTTAGAACTCCTCACGACCTCAATGTCTGTAAAAGATAAACAAAAACCTATAAGATGGAGAAAATCGAGGGTGGTTTCCTCGTCAAAGAGCCTCCAATGCCTAAATTAGTATTTGGTCGATATTTTGACATAATTTTCTTAGAGGAGAGAAGACATACCTCTTTCTGTCAATTGGTGAAAATATTTATATCTGAGTCCCCGGTGGGAGGAATCGTCTTGAAGAAACCTCTTGGAAGCGTGTTGGAGAAGCTTTACGAGACACGAAACCTGGCTTGACTGTCATTGATTGGATGGAAGGGAGGCGATGTTGACATAAAGAGATAAGCATTTATTGTTGATGTGCTTTTAAGATGATGGTTCAGAGGTTGATCTGACATTCTATCACGACGATTGAACCTGTTGGGCGTTACTTTCGGTGGGCAATGATGGCCTTACGCTCGAGATTATTCGACTCCTTTGCGTGCTCTATTCCTGCTCTCAAATGTGCTTGGGTCTATGTAACATCTCACTCTTGTACCTTAAGTTTTATTTGTCAGGGGAGACTACACCAGATGAAATTAATTATCCGAACCCTTCTATTGCGTATGCGTCGTTTAACCTTTTCCACATTTCGAGATCGTCAACCCCTAGGGAGTGTGGGCATTAATGGAAAGTAGAAGAGGATGAGGGTCACCATTTTATTATTCCTGACTTCTTGATACGTCGCGTCATTTCATTCTGCTGTTTGGTCTTTTAGAATATTCTCATTGGACCGTGAAATGGCCACTCATTGATTGTAAAGTAGCCCTAACGGTCACCATCATGGCCCCTTTTAATTTAATGCCTGTTAAATGAATGGTTTCCCCATTCAAGGCCTATAAATGAGTGGTCTCCCTTCTCATTTCCCTCATCCTTGCCTTCTTGACAAAATTGAAGTCCTTGTTCATCTTTGTATCTCAACCCAATTTCCTTGGGAGAACAAGAGTCCTTCCTCTTCTAGGGGCTCGTTCCATTTTGGGGGTTCTCCTTTACTACGCTCATCCTTTCTCATGACTGTCGTTTCCCTCTCCGTCATCTCTTAAATGTTGTTCCTTGAAGTTCTAGATGTTCCATTCACGGTAATTTTCCTAGTATGGCGATCTAGAAAGCAAGTTGAATTCATTTGATTGTGAGCTAGAGAGCCTTTCTTTTATCACCTATCCAGGCATTTTTGCTCTGGATAAATCCTTGAGTCAAAGCGCTCATCAAATGGCCTTATCCTTGTCTTTCGAACTATAATACTTGGTAGATATCCCTGTCCCCGATGTCTAGCCAAGTGTGTCTGCTCTGACTAAACCCTTAAATCTCGTCTACAAGTATGAGTGCTCGACGCACACCTTTCTTTGATATCTAGTCAAGCATGTCTACCTTGGCTAGGCCTTTGAATCCCGTCTAACGAGCTGGGGTGCTCGACATATATCTTTCCTTAATGTCTAGCTAGGCTTGTCTACTCTGGCTAGACTTTGAATCCCATCTAACGAGTTGAGGTGCTCGGTAGGCATCTTTCCTTGATGTCTAGTCAGACGTGTCTGCTCTGGCTAGACCATCGAATCCTGTTTGACGAGCTGGGGTGCTCGACAGACATCACTTTTTTACCTTGATCCCGACTGGTAGGTTAGAGCACCTCACCAGTCATCACTTTTTTCTTAATCTTGACTGGTGGGCTAGAGCACCTCACTGGTCATCACTTTTTATTTAATCCCGAATGGTGGGCCAGAGCACCTCACCAGTCATCACTTTTTATTTAATATTGAATGGTGGGTTAGAGCACCTCTCCAGCCATGACTTTTTGTTTAATCTCGATTGGTGGGTTAGAGCACATCATCAGTCATCACTTTTTGATCCTCTGTCACACGTCGTAGAAGAGTAGATCCTTAGAGACTTGTTGGCTAGCCAAAAAATCATTTGCAAATATTTCTACTACATATTCTATTTTTCTATAAAAGTAGATTCTCTAAAAAGGACCTTATAAGAGGTCAATCCTAAATAAGAAGATTGTTTGAGTAGAAGAAGGATACTTCTTATCCGACCAATGTCGTCGAGCACGCGATTTTTGTCATCCGTTTCACCAAGGTGGTGGGCCAAAGACAATCGAGCTTTCATTTCTCGAGCTCTCGTCCTTCATTTTTTGTAGGAATATTTTTCCTTCTGAGCTTCATCTTTGCCTTAACAGCGGGTTCCCTTAGCCCCACACACTGTTACGGGTAGGCCTCGACTCTTCCTCTCAATCTGCCTGGGCGGGAGTACGGACGACCATTCCAACCATTAAGGTTTCTCCCGGGATTGCTCTTTGGGTGGCACACCAATTACAGGCTCTTTTCTTGTCGGTTTGGTCACTTCATACATTTAACTGTGAGAAGCCCGGTTCTACTGCAAATCGGGGCAAAAAGAGGGTCTTTTGACCATTCTTACCCTCTCACTGAGGCTTCATGTCTTGGCCCGGCTCGTGAGCCCGCATACCAAGTTTGGTATGGCCCCTGTCCTTTCATTTTATCCAAGGTGGGATGTGGGAGCTGGGAATTGTCCGTCCCAAATTCGTAACACCATCGAAGGTGGAGGATTGGTAGGGAGCTCTGTATTTTAACTATGAATGTTTTCAGGCCCGTTTACCAGTGATGCATGATTTTTCTTCGTCTGTGCTGAAGTTATGCAAAATTGTTGGTGGCAAAAAAAATGGCCCCAATGAATTTAATTGAGGGTTGTCCATCGATACTTTCCTTCACTCACTACCAATCGGTGTTATTATCATCCTTCACCTTCCGGGGATGACCCCAACCATAACCTTACAAAGGGAGGGCCTAGTCATCCGTCGTCTAGTTTCATTTTGGTCTCAGTTTCCTCAAATGGTGGCATTTTTCTGGTGATCCTTTGAGTCGCATGGGATGGCCCTTACCGATTGCAACTATCAGAGATTGCAACTATCAGAGATTTCAACTATCATTTCTTTCCTCCTTCGCCGTATAATCATTGCGACGACATGAGGTTCTTTCTCCGCCGGGGGAAGGGGTGAGTCCTCCCTTTCATTTTGGACTTCGACGATGTAGGGTTGTGAATTCATCCTCTCTTTGTGGGAGAGAAAGGTTTTCAAGTACTTTGAATATGGGTGATTTTGTCATCGTTCCCCACAAATACCGCCAACTATTTTAACCAAAAACTTCAACAGTACGGATGCTTATCTCCCGGGCTAAGTGTAGGCGTCCTCCTGACTGGAGGAATTAGCAGCGATGATTTTATATGTGTCCCTCCCTCTAAGTGGAACTCCTCACGACCTCAATGTCTGCAAAAGATAAACAAATAACTCTAAGACGGAGAGAACCGAGGGTCGTTTCCTCGTCGAAGAGTCTCTGATGTCTAAGTCAGTATTTGGTCGATATTTTGGCATAATTTCCTTAGGATAGAGAATGCATACCCCTTCTGTCGATTGGTGGGAGTATTTATAACTGAGTCATCGGGTGTGAGGAAGTGTGTCAAAGAAGCCTCTTGGAAGCGTGTTTGGAAAGGCTTTGCAAAACATGAACCCTATCTTGACTGTCAGTGATTGGACGGAAGAGAGGAGACCTTGACATAAAGCGATAAGCATTTATTGTCAATGCTTTTGAGGCGATGGTTCAAAGGCTAGTCTGACATTCTATCACGGTGATTGGACCTGTTGGGCGCTACCTTCAGCTGGTAACGATGGCCTTACGCTCGGGATTATTCAATCTTCCTTTGCATGCTCTATTCCTACTCTCAAATGTGCTCGGGTCTGTGTAATCCGAGCTTCCTTGAAGCTGATCAGTTGAGATCGATTCTTCTCCTTGGAATCTTTCTTTTGTCATTGGTTTCTTGATGTGGTGTGACACGTGTCGTTATACTATTAGAGCTCGGAAAATACCCATAACAATATATATGACCTTATAGGTAGTTTTATGGAGCGTAACTATCTTTAAAGGGTGTGTTTTGCATGAAATTTTTTTTTTGTAGTTTCAAAAATCACTCTTTCCATTTTAAATCTGAAAGAGCCGTTACAAATGCTAAAGTTTTATACTGTGGAAAGTAAAATTCGATTTTGACCAAGTTTAAAAAATTTACTTTTTACATTTACTATAAAAAAATTCTCAATTGATTAATTTACATAAATCATACTTGTATTTTTTATTTAAAAAAATGAATTCAACATGCATAATTGAGAAACATATTAATTTTGAATATTAATTTTATTCTGCAATTTTAGGTTTCAATATTAATTTTTGAGGTTTTCATGTTGGTAGACAAAATAATTATGGATTAAGGAATTTTTTTGAATTAATGGTATTTAGGATACCAAATTTTTAGGAATTTGATTTATGTATTTATTTTGAATTACAAACTTTTCAAATTTTGAATTACAAAAACTTTCAAAATTTTAAATTTCTTTCTCAAATTTCGGGGATGGGATGATGGTTATGATTTTGATTTTATCTACATAAATCTTTTAGTTTTGTAACTGGCTTTAAGTAGTTTTCAAGCAATCTCTCTGGTTTTCGATGATTTTTGGTGGTTTAGTTTTTTCAAGAAATATTTTTAAATTTATTTAGTAATTTAATTGATTGACCAAATATATGATCCTTATTTAACTCATATTTTGAATTAATAATAAAGATATTGTAATTTGAGTTTATAGATTTACTTTCAATTTTTTTATGAGCTAATTTAAAATTTCCTTTATAGTATGAACACTCATTAAAGAGATTAAGGATATTTTTTGTCTATCATTTTTTACAATTACATAAACTTGCTATTTTTCTAAATCTTGAGTAGTCATGAATTCCTATACATATCTATTGAATTTTTTGATTCACTCGTTAATATTTGTTTGTAAAACAGGCTAGTGACTTTTGTTTTGGAGATTCAGTGACATGCATGGCTGTGAACATGATCTTACAAGATTTGAAATCCAAGATTTTTTAACGGATCATATGTTGGTTCTCTTGAGTGTTAATTCTGGAGCTGAATGATTATTGAGCTCAAATTTATAATACGATTATAAATTGACCGTTCACTAATGAATTAATGATACTTAAGGATCAAAATGTATTTAGAAGGGTAAAATAATAATTTTGACTACCTCTAATTTATGAACCAATAATTAGAGGACAAAACTATATTGAGTGATTATATCAATGGACTACAAAAGATTACTTTATAAATATATTCTGTAATTATTAAAGTACAGTTTCATATTTATAGTAGAGTAATAATGAAATTAATAAATAAAATTATTTAATTAAACAATTTAATTAATAATATGATTTATTAAAGCTTAGAATTATGGGTCTAGGGTCCACAAACTACCTCTACACTACACACTCTAAGGTGTGAATGTTTCAAGTCATAAGAAAAGGACTAGCTTGTGAAATGAACTAATTTTTTGGGGCAAGTATATAATTATGTGTTATTAATTAATTGAGAATTAATTATTATAATTTGTGGAAATTGTAATTAATTAACTATATATAGATGATGAGACACTATATTTGATTTATGAAATTAAATAATATTAAATTATTATAAGATAATAATTTGAATTTGAATTTACTAATCTGTTAGTTTTGAATTAACATATAAGTTAGTTGATAGGTGTTATCAGATAAGTTAATTTTGAATTAACTGATATTTAGATATTTATCTGATTAAATAATAAATTTGAAAAAAATTGTCACGTGACATATCAGACTGCCACACGCCAATCATTGATTTTGAATCAAGGATTGGGCGTGGCACACTACAAAGCCACACGACACCAGTGTAGCACAGACTGCAGTGAGTCCCACTACAGTGACACATTTGTAAATAATTTATTATTTTATCTAAATCTAAAACTTAATGAACCTTGACCTAAAATATATATATAGATAATATTCTATTGCCTCATAATCGATATCTGACCGATTAATCGTTAATAAAAGGTATGTGAATCCTCTAATTCTCTCTCAGAGTTCTGTCTCAAAAGTCATTCTCTGAATCTCTAGATCTTATGTGTTAAGCACATCTTGGTGTGGATCTCAAAGTCTGTTCATCGTGGAATCGAACGTTCGTTGTTATTACTAGAAGATAACGAAGACGTTTGATAGACTTCAATAGGTAAAATCATTTTCTTTGAGTGTCTATTAATTTAATGTATAGATATACATTGGATTCGTGTAGAAAAAATATTTTCCACAAAAATTATTTTTTGGGATCTGTGGCGTCGTGATTGTTTTTCAATCAACAAAATATTTGAAACCCCCCTTCCGCTGCGCGCGTATAGCGAGTCTAATAATTGGTGTCAGAGCGATCTTTATATATATATACATTAAATGCTGTGCGGGTTTTCTTGCATTATTCAATATATGTTGATATGTATGAATGAATGGATAGTTATCTTTTTTGAATGTATGGTTAATGCTGAATCGTTGTTTGTATGGTGATTTTGGGGTTTAGGCTTTGTTCTTATTTTTCTTTAGATCTTGTGTAAACCATTTAGAGTATATGAATTTTTGTAATTTTATTTTGAATATTATGTTCTAAAATTTTCGTACGCGAGAAGATGAAAAACATACGAGACGGATGCGAAGGAGAAGCGGAGGAGGAGTTTCGCGATGGAACTCCACCGTCGGCGGCGACGACAGGACTGTCTCACTGCCACCACAAGATGCCGACAGTGGCCGGGCAACCGATGGTGGCAATCCTTGTGATTGCCAGGGCACGAGGCACAAATGCTCTGATCCCGTTTTTCTCTAACCATGTGATGCTTTGGAAAACCATAATCCTATTGTTTATCTTTTATTTTTAAAATTAATGTAATTTTAAAAAAGTTAGTTATCGATTTTAATTTTTAAGAAATTAATTAATTGATTGAGTTTGAAGTTTGATAAGTCATTAAATTATTTTTTTACTATCAACTTCAATTTATTTTAAAAGTATAATTAATGAGATTATTTAATTAGGAAGATAATTTTTCTTAATTAAAAGGGGCTTGATCAAAATTTGAGATTATGAAGAAGGGCCTCTAATGGACAATGAGCATTTTTTGGAAACACGTATTCTTGAAGCTTGATTTATAATTTTTTCAAAGGTTGTAAATTTAGAGATACCCAATAGTCACTTGGTTCATCATTTATTTAAATAAATAGTTATTGATTTTATTAATAACATGATCATGCAATGTCTATCACATGTCATGCATAAAACCCTCCATAGTTTTATTTAATCATGCATCATATTTATAGAAATATGATTTATTAAGATTGTCCTATTGTATTATATGAATTACTTTACGAAACCAATTGCATGTAAACTGCTAAGTTTTAATTAGTTAAACTTGGTAATCACGCCACTCTAAAGGCGTGCGTTTAGTTAGGCTTTTAGGATAACTGACTTTAATTAAAAGTGTTTTATTAAAGTTAGATGAATGCAATTAGCTAATTATTCTAAGTTCACCTAAATTAGTCTTAGGTTTTTCAGAAGGTTAAATGAACTTAGGTCAATTAGATTGGATTAATAAATAATTTTACCTTCATAGGGTTACTGTAACTAGTAATTAATTTAGAATTGCTTGATTAGTTAATTAAAAACATATTATTGTAAAATAGTGAGTGATAGAAGGTTGACATGTCAATGTGACATTTGATCTCCATTATTAGAACAACGTGAGATATGGTGAGGGCCTCGAGACGACTTTATTTCCGTCCCCTTATGGAAGTTTTGAACTGTATCAATATCAATGTTGATTTCTTATGAAGATAGGACTAAGTAATATATTTTAGACTTGACTGACCCTAAGGTGACATTTTTTAAATTAAGTTATAGATTCTGAAATAATGGATTACACTCACAAAGTCATATTAAGTTTTGAGAGGATAATTATGACTTGACCAAATAAATGGTACCTTATTATTAAAAGAGAAAATATGAGATATTTTAAGTTTTAATTAATAATGATTAGAATGTCTCATAGACAATTTTAAATTAATATGACCGACCCTAAAGTGGCACATTAATTGTTGTGTTGTCTTATCGTGGACTGGTAATTGTTAAATTTATGTGTTTTGATATATTACATTCATATATCACATTTACTTTCTGAATTTTTTGATATTTATTTCAATTATATTGAATGATGTATTTTTATTTCTTTTTAGATTTTAATATGTCTACCACGCGCTACCTCATTCTTGCTTTTCTTGCACTCGAAAAACTCAATGGTGATAACATTATAAGATGGAAATCAAATTCAAATTTGATGCTAATTTGTGAATTCCACAAGTTTGTCCTTACTGAAGAATGTCCTTAAGAGCCCACTGCCGATGCCCCGAAAAACACTGGAGACAAATATATTACTTGGATTATAGATTCAGGGGCTGCCATTAATGTGCGAAGTTAAGTTAGAATTATACTTGAATCGCTCACACCTGCCTTTTCTGTGTTCCCTACTAACTATATTATGAACAAGTTACAATTCAACAAAATGCCATTGTTAAATGAACTGCAGACTTTTGGGTTACTAGCAAAATGGTGTTCCAGAAAGAAGAAACAGAATCTTATTGGATATGGTTATGTCGATGTTTGCACTTCAAACTACAACTTACATTTTGAATATAGTTCCTTCTAAATCTATAAGCGAGACACTTTTAGAGTTATGAAATAACTCCAAACCACATTTTCATCATTTCCGTATATGGGGGTGTCTGACTCACATTCTTAGACCTAAGACTAGAAAGTTAGACTCAATGTCTGAAGTGTGTATATTTGTTGTCTATGCTCTAGAAAATAGAGGTGGTTACTTTTATAGTCACAATGCTCAAAATATGTTTGTATTGATAAATGCTACTTTCCTCGAACACGATTATATGATATACTACAAACCTCAGAGTAAAGTAGTTCTCGAAAAACTCACATCTGATGAGATCAGGCCATCTTCATCATTGAATGATAAACGACAAACCATAGAAACCACTATTTGTGTTCAAGAAATCCCAGTGCCGTCATAGCGGGAGGGTTGTAAGATAACCTATTCACTATGAACTCGAGGCACAAGTCCTAGTATCAGACACTGATAAGGATGATCCATTAACCTTTAAAAAGGCAATGGAAGATCCTGAAAAGGAGAAATGGAAAGATGCCATGAACCAAGAAATGGAATCGATGAATTCCAGTTCTGTCTGGGAACTTGTAGGTCCACTTGAAAAAGTCAGGACCATTGGATGTAAATGAATTTTCAAGAAGAAAAGAGGTACATATGGGAAAGTAGAGACTTTCAAGGCACAGTCAGTGTCCAAAAGCTATACTCAAAGGGAATGAGTCGATCACGAAAAAACATTTCTCCCGTTGCTATGTTAAAATCCATTGCATTCTTTTATCTATAGCATCTAGTTTAGACTATGAAATATAACAAATGGATGTCGAGATCATAATAGTCAATTCCGATTTGGTTTTCTGAAAAAATGAAACAATTCAAATATTTTGATTTTCAGTGAGCCGTTTCAGAAAAAAATTTCGATCATCTAAAATAATGTTATAAAATTTATTATATATAATATAACTAAGAAAAAATTTGAATTAACAGATTATATCATGCAAATAATATGTAACTACCATTAAAATGCAACAAAACATCATATTAATGACATTAAAATTCAACAAAAAATATCATATTAAGTTGACGTGCTAAAAAATACTCCAAATCCTTTTTAATTCAGAAGTATCTCCACGAAACCGATCTCACCATACCCCTATAAAAACATATTGAGAATAAATTTAATAGAACAACATAATTTCATAGGAGTATTTCGGCAGAAATAGACCGAAATTCTGGGTGAAAAATTACAACCCTTTATTTTATTTCAGTTCCTCATCGAAACCAGGATGTTTCGGCCAAAATGAAACGAAACAAACTACTATGGTCAAGACAACATTTCTGAACGACTCTCTTGAAGTAATCGTCTATATGATGCAGTTAGAAGGGTTCGTGAAAAAGGGGTAAAATCATAAAGTATGTAAGTTGCTTAAATCCATTTATAGATTGAAGCAATCATCGAGATCTTAGAAATCTTACCTTTGATGAAACTATTACATCATATGGCTTCGAACAAAATGTTGATGAAGCTTGTGTTTATTAATACGTCAAATATAAGGTGCTAGACAGATTTTGTCTACTCATTGGAAATGACGTGAAAATTTTGTCGAAAGCAAAGAAATGGTTAGCTGAGTAATTCTAAATGAAAGACTTGGGAGAAGCGAGTTATATTCTAGGCATCCAAATCCTAAGAGATAGGAAGAACAAGCTATTGACACTTTCTTATGTGTCTTATATTGATAAGGTAGTAGACATATTCTCTATGAAAAATTCCAAGAAATGTCATTTACCGATCAGATATGGAATTATCATTTCCATGGAGTAGTGTCCTAAGACATTTCGAGAGGAAGAGAATATGAGAAATGTTCATTATGCTTAAGCAGTTGGGAGTCTCATGTATGTCATGCTGTGTACGAGACCGGACATCTGTTATGCAGTAAGACTTGTTAGTCGTTATCAATCAAATCCTAGTATTGGACATTAGATTGCATTAAATAACATTCTCAAGTGTCTTCGGAGAACGAGAAATTATATGTTTGTTTATTCAGGAATAGATTTGAACCCCACTGAATATATTGATTCTGATTTTCAATCAGATAGGGACGAAAGTCGACGTCTGGATCAGTATTCACCCAAGGGGGAGGTGGTGTAGTCTGAAAAAGTATTAAATAATCTAGTATTACAGATTCTACCATGGAAGCCGGATATAGCGGATTGCGAAACTGTGAAAGAAGCAGTTTGGCTCAGAAAGTTTTATACAGATCTAGAAGTAGTTCCAAATATGGATAAGTAACTAATATTGTATTGTGACAACAGTGGGGAGGTGGCTAATTCAAAGGAACCAATGATTTACAAGAGGAGCAAGCGCATTGAGAGGAAATATCATCTTGTAAGATAGATCGTACACCGATGAAATGTGACTGTTATGGAGATAGCGTCAGATCAAAATCTGACTGATCCTTTTACCAATACACTTCCAGTGAAGTTGTTTGAGAGTAATGTGCAAAACATGGGGTTAAGAGAGATAATACAATTTCTTTAGGGCAAGTGAGAGATTATTAGGCATAGTGCCCTCAAAGTATGTGTAAAGACATTTTATTTAAAAATTAATAAAAATGCATTTTTCTTATATTCATATTCTCTAAAATATTACTGAATAATTAATATAAATATCTGAAAATTCAATATTCATTAATGAGACAATGATCTTGTATTAGTACGAGAGGATTAAGATCATAGATAATGAATAAAATAGTCCGCAACATATTAAAGTATAGAATCTTTAATGAATGGTTGCTAGTACGGTTTGCTAAGCATTTAAATGTATGTGATCTAGATCCGGATCGCTGATGTGGATGGACATCTTAGTGAATGTAGTTTATATAATTAGATTATATAGGACACGACCGATGTGAATTAATATATTTATTAACTTACCTTTTATCATAAAGATTTAATATACATCACTCAGATGATCATATGTAGGTCAGTCTAAATCCTGAGTAGTCATGAACTCCTATACATGTCTACTGGATCTTTTGATTCACTCGTTAAAATTTGTTTGTAAAACAGGCTAGTGACTTTTGTTTTGGAGATTCAGTGACATGCAAGGCTGGAAACATGATCTTACAAGATTTGAAATCTAAGCTTTCTTAACAAATCGTATGTTGGTTCCATTGAGTGTTAATTTTAGAACTGAATAGTTATTGAGCTCAAATTTATAATACGATTATAAGTTGACTGTTCACTAGTAAATTAATGGTACTTAAGGATCAAAAGATAATTAGAAGGGTAAAACGGCAATTTTAACCAACTCTGATTTACGAACCAGTATTTGGAGGATATAATTACATGATGTGATTACATCAATGGACTACTCGAGATTATTCTATAAAAATATTCTGTAATAACTAAGAGTGCAGTAATAATGAAATTCATAAGTGAGATTATTTAATAGTTTAATTAATAATCTGATTTATTGAAACTTAAAATTATGGGTCCAAGGTCCCCAAGCCACTTCTGTAATACACAGTCTAGGATGTGAATGTTTCAAGGCATAAGAAAAAGTCTAGCTTGCAAAAAGAATTAAGTTTTTAGGACAAATATATAATTATGAGATAATTATATCTTATTAATTAATTAAGATTTAATTAATTATTAAAAATTTTGAAAATTATAATTAATTATTAAATTTTTTTGAAATTACAATTAATTAACTATATATATCGATTAGTTATGTATTCATCAATGACGAGATAATATATTTGATTTATGAAATTAAATAATATGAAATTATTATAAAATAATAATTTAAATTTGAATTTATTAATCTGTTAATTTTGAATAAACAGATAAGTTAGTTGATTGGTGTTATCAGACAAATTAATTTTGAAGTCACTGATATTTATCTAATTAAATAATAAATTTGAAAAAATTTCCATGTGGCATATCAGACTGTCACACGCCAATCACTGATTTTGAATCACGGATTGTCGTGGCACACTGCAGTGCCACATGACACTACAGTATAGCACCGACTGCAGTGGGTCCCACTACAGTGGCACATTTATAAATAATTTATTATTTTATCTAAACCTAAAATCTAATGAGCCTTGATCTAGAATATATATAGATAATATTCTATTGACCTCATAATCGATATCTGATTGATTAATCGTTAATCAAAGCTCTGCTAATCCTCTAGTTCTCTCTTAAAGTAATATTTCAAAAACCATTCTCCAAATCTCTAGATCTCATGTGTTGAATATATATAGAGATATAAAATTTTTCTTGATTCATTTTACGTGCCTACACACATTTTAGTATGTTTGAGTATTGGTTTGGAAGACCTGTTCATCATGGAATCAAATGTTCGTTGTTATTACTAGAAGATAACGATGACGCTTGATAGACTTCAAGAAGTAAAATCATTTTCTTTAAATATCTATTAATTTAATATATATATATATATATATATATATATATATTAGATCCGTGTAGAAAAATTATTTTTGACAAAAAATATTTTGTGAGATTTGTCGGCCACGATTGTTTTTCGATCAACAAAATATTTGAACCCTCCCCTTTTTACTGCGCACGTCGCTCTAACATAAACAAGTGCCTATAACTCACTCAAAAATATTTAGTAAACACCAACTCACTTGAAGTCTATTATTTATATCTAATCTAACTATGTTCTTCAAAGACCAAACTATTCATTGAGTAGTGTTGCTCATTTGAAAGTTTATGGATGTAAGTTAAATTTAACCATTATAATTTTGATATAAAAAATATAAAAAAATAAGTTTACTAAACGTGTATTTCAATCATGACTGCTATTGAGAACTTTTTTTTTCTACAAAATTGAACAAATTCTGCACTAAAACGCTTATTAAATACTACCACATATTTTGAATAAATTTAACTTTTTAAAACAACATTATTTCTCTTATGCAAAAAAATAAAAACAAATATTCAAATAACGAATCAGACAAACCCTTATTTTACTAAAGATAAATTCAAGGGATACAAATACATAAATCTCAATCGTCACAAGATGGGGTTAGTATGATGACTAAGTCCACGCACTTACATAATGAAGTAGTGGTTAATCTCTCATCCCGTAGAATTGTATTTTGACAAAAAAATATCACATCAAGATAAATAGTATATATAAATGCGGTTAAGAGAGGAGAAATATTTTTAGACATAAATTATAGTCATTATCATAGAAGTCATTGATTGTCCTTCTTTTACACTGTAAAGGAAATAATTCATAACTACAGGGTTCACTGTAATTATTCTTACAAAGAATTAAAGAAATGATGCGAAAAAAGGAAAATGATGAACATAATAATTATGTGAAAAACCTTTAATGATAAAAAATCACGGAAGCCTTGGTAGAAATTTTATTAATAAGAATGAGCTTTTTATAAGGCTAATCTTGACCATTTTTGCTCTCCCCGTTTACAAACAATTTCCTCCTATTTATGGACAATGAAAGCATAATGTAAGTTACAAATCATGGCTAATGACACTTTTTTAGGAGCCTAAAAGGAGGAAAACTATTGTTGGCTGATTGACCGTTTGACATGGTATTCAGCTAACTATTGGTCTGTAGGTGCGGGTTGCTGTGTTTCTACACGTACGTTTTCACTTTGTAATTGATTGGTTTGACTCATACTTTGGCTAATCTTGGGTCTGTAGGTGCGGGTTGCTGTGTTGCTGCACGTTCGTTTTCACTTTGTAATCTCTAAGATTGTTGACGTTGTTCGTAATACATAATTTCATTTGACAAAAAAAGAGTCTTTATTCTGACGATTTCAAAGATGTTCAAGATTTAAGGATGAAGTGGATGACTAATAGATAAGGTATTTTGAAGATCATTGGAAGCACTTGATGGACGAGTCAGTTAGTGACTCTTACCGTCAAGCATTTGTGCTATACACGGGATGAAATAAAAAGCGTGAGGGCATCTTGTAAATGAATAAAATAAAGCGTGAGAGTCATCTTGTAAAAGAATAAAATAAGCATTGTTGACTAAGAACGTGATAAAATTCTACAAACTCGAAAACATTTTGAATACAACAAATATAAAAATCAAGGGACTGCAAGCAGCCTCAAGCCGGAATAAAGACTCTAAACATACATTTTTAAGTTATAAGAGAATGTTATAATGTAATCTTTCTTCGTGTAGAGAAAAAAACCACACACAATTACAAATTTGCACGTAATTCAAACACATGGCTATCAACCCAATAACCAAAGAAAAACTCAGAAAACACATATTCGATTATTCTTCACTTTGAACAACTCAACACAAACACAGGAAACCCATAAAAAATGCAAGAACAAAAAATGGGAGGAACCAGAACCCAAACGTGTGGAAAACTCAAGTTCCATTCGAATAAAACTGAGCTACACCGAAGAAATTAGAGAAACAGAGAGGGATTTAATGCAGGAGGCACGATTTGAAGATGAGAGAGCGCACGACTTAACGACGATTCAATGGCGATTTGTACAGGTGATAGAGACTGGTTGAAGAACAATGCTACGCATGAGCAATTTCAAAGTGAAGAAGAAGATAGGGCAAAAATGTAATTATACTTTTCAAATTAGCTAAAAATGTTGTAGGTAGAAAACTTTCCTCCACTCCTTTTTAATCTAAGGGGCGAGAATTTTGCGGTCGAATCTAAAGCCAGGATGACTCGTAACATTGATTTAAAAAAAGTTAGAGGTACAAACCTTTCTTTCACTCCCAGTCTCCCATACAAGTTCCAAAAAGCAGGATTACATATCATTTTTTACTATGAAATTTTTTTATGTCATTTCTCATTAAAGAGGTCTGAATAAATATATTTTATATTTTTATTTATTCAGATTCATAAAAATTAATTGATCTAACAAAATAGTTTATATAGGCTGGTTGTTTAAATTAAATAATTTTTATCATAATTAATTTTTGTTAGTCTGATAATCATAAAACTACTTAGTCATATGTGAGTAAGTTGTTTTTATTTTATTCAATTTTGTTTGTCCAAGTTTTTCTAAGAACTAAGGCTTGTTTTACATGAAGGGGGTGCGAAAGTCTTTTCATAAAAGTCTGATTTTATAAAAAAAAAGTTGTTTGGCCATTTCTCTGAAACACAATTTTAAAAGTTCTATCTTTTATAAAAAAACTGTGATGACTATTTATAAAATTAGTTATAGCAACCATGAGGTTAGTTCAAGAAATGTTCTTCCATATTAAGAAGGAATTTTAACCTTAAAATCTGATATGATTAAGGCTTATGACAGAATTGATTGACTTTTTCTTAGAAATCTTCTCATCATGTTGTGATTTAGTGAGACTTTTACCTCTTTGATCATGAGATGTGTTACATCCATTATGTAATGCTTTCAACTTAATGGATGTCCTAGCTTCCTGGTTAAACCTAGCAGAGGTCTTAGACAAGGAGACCCTCTGTCTCCTAACCTCTTTATCCTTATAGCACATCGCCTCTCACGATGTATCATCAAAGAAGTGAAGAACAACAACATAAAGGCAGTGAGAAATAAAAGGAATAGCCCTCATATTTCTCACATTTTGTTTTGTGATGACATTGTCTTCTTATGCCAAGCTAATATCAACTCTTGTAATGCCCTTATGATTACGTCTGAAGATATTGCAATGCAATAGGTCAAAAGGTTAACTCCTTTAAGAGTTGCACTTGGTTTAACAGTAATGTTATTTTAAGCAATCAAACAGATCTGGCTGATAAATTAGGTATTCTTATCTCTAATGATATGGGCAATTACCTTGTGCTCCCTACTGACTGGGGTCACTTTAAAGCAGTTATTTTTACCTTGCTTTCTGAGAAGCTTGACTAGAGAACCTCCCTTTACAAATCTAATTCTATCTCATGGAGGCAATGAGGTATTACTTAAATCTGTAACTTAAGCTATCCCTAGCTCTGCCATGAGCATTTTCAAGCTTCTAACGAAAATTTGTAAAAACATTCAAGATGCCATTTTGAAGTTTTGGTGGAGCAAAATTGGTAACCTGTAGGGTATGAGATGGTACTTTATGATGAAATTTTTTTCCAGCAAAGATCAAGGTGGTTTAGGTTTTAAAGAGATGGAATCCTTTACTATTGCCATGCTAGCTAAGCAAGATTGGTATCTTTCTCAAAATCCTGACTATTTATGTGCAAAACTTCTTAAGAGTATCTACTTCCCTTCTGTTAATATCCTTTTTACCCCCTCTCCTAAAGCTGCATCTTGGGCTTAGAGAAGCCTTTGGCAAAGTAAGGAGGAAATAAAAAAGGAGCCATTTGGAGAGTTAGTAATGGGGAAACAATTAATATCTGGACTAATAGATGGTTACCTAGTGGAATTGGCTTATCTGAATTTAAGAACCAACATTTCAATGCCGATTTATTTTCAAACAGATCTTAGAACCTTAATAGAATTAACTTGTTATTTCCTCCATGGATTAGCAATGAAATGCAAACCATCAATATCCCTAAGACTAATGTCAAAGATAAGCTCATATGGCCTCATGCTAGAGATGATACTTTTACTGCCAAATCTGCTTATAAGGTGATTTGCTGATGTGAAACTGGATTTGATGAACTCTCATTCTTTATCCTTAAATTCTAGTAAAGATTTCTAGAGGCATATCTGGAACTTAAAAACACCTTCCAAAATAAGGTATTTCATCTGGAGGCTTCACAGAATTTGTTAGCTACTAAACAAAACCTTCACAGAAGGAGACTCATTGACTGTGACAAATGCCCAATCTGTAACTAGGATCAAGAATCTATTGAGCATATTATTAAAGGATGTGATTAGGCTAATAGAGTGTGGTTTCTCTCTCCTTTTCAATTTAAGCCTGATGCTCAACCTGGTTTCTTTAAAGACTGGTTTCTTAGTAGAATTTCAGAGTTAGAGTCTCATTCTACTGATTACTCTTCTTTAACTTCTATTTTCTGTTTTGTTTGCTGACATATTTGGAAAGGAAGGAACAACTTTGTCTTCAATAAGGAAGTTGTTGATCCTGTCCTAACTGTTAATAAGGCAATCAATGTTGCTAATTGCTATATCCAGGCTAATCTTGGTTCTAATAAAGTAGAGAATGAGCTTCATAATGGTGAATATGGTTTGTCCACCACTTCTAATATATGGGAACCTCATTCAAGAGGTGTTATAAAGCTCAATTGTGATGGCAGCTTTATCAGATTTCCTTGCTCTACTGCAGTGGCCATTGTTGCTAGAAACTGGCTTGGTGATGTCTCTTTTTTAGGTAGGAAAACTGTGAAAAGCTTTTAGTCCTCTTTATGCAGAGCTTTTAGCTTTAGAGAAAGGTTGTTCTCTTGCTGAAAGAGAAAGTGGAGTGATGTTTGCTTGGAGATAGATTGCAAAGTCTTGGTTGATTATTTCAGAAATGGTAGTTGTAATGATTGGAGGATTTCTTCTTTATTTTATGATCTTGTTGCTAGATATTTTGTGTTTAATTCCCTTTCTATTAGGTGGTGTGCAAGGACTTGGTTGTTGATACATTAGCTAAGAGCTTCTCTAATCAGAGCTAATGTTGGTATAATGTCAACACACTGCCTAGTTGTATTGCTGACCCTTATCTTTACTGATAATGATGTTTTTAGGAGGTTTCATCCTCGTTGATGAATATATATATATATATGATTTTTTTTTTATTAAATTATGAGGGTATAACGGAAATGGTCATTGTGGGCTTGGGGGTTTTCCCCTCAGGTTTCAGGTTCGAATCAGGAGTCAAGCAATCTCGTGGCCATCGACCTAGAGATTTATCCCTTGGTTTACCCTGATGCACTTGCAGAAAACTTCTAACTCAAAAACTGTACACTCTCAAGATTAGTTATATAATTACGCTCCAGAGACCTAGTCCTAATAATAAAAATAATAGCTATACCTACCCGTAGACCATTTATTTATCTAATTCTTGTAAAAAAGTTGGTATCCTCCTAATTTCTTGTATAACTAACTTACGGAGGTTTTCCCCTCCTAATCCTCATGATCTCCTAAAATCCAAGGATCGCAAAAATCTTAGATGAATCATCCCACGCAACGGGTGCCGATGATCGGGCCCGTTGTAAACAATTAATATTTTAAGCTGGAATGCTTGGGGCTTGGGTAAACCCCAAGCATTCTCGGCTTTGCACAAAATTGTGTAAAGTAAAAGCCCGAGCCTTATATTTTTAATTGAAACAAAATTGGAGAAAATTGAGGCCGAAAAATTGAAAAGTAGATTGGGTTTTGCCAATGGTTTGATCATTGAAAGAGTTGGTTTAAAAGGAGGGCTGGCCCTTTTTTAGAGTAACGAAGTGCCCCTTACAATTCGGTCCTTCTCTACGGGCCATATTGATGCATTTTTTTATAAGGTTAATGGTTTTGTCTGGAGATTTACAGGTTTCTATGATAATCCAATCCAATCGTGTGAACGGTTGCATGGTGGCTTGAACTGTTTGTGGTTAGTTGTAGGGGATTTTAATGAGATCCTTAGTCATTCTGAGAATGTGGGAGGTATGCTTAGAGGGGAAGCCCAAATGGAGGAATTTAGACGGGCTCTGGATTGATGTTCCTTAGATGAAATCCCTAGCAAAGGCCTAATATTTACTTGGTTAAACAGAAGAGAGGGATCGGGCTTTATCAAGGAGAAACTGGACATGACTGTAGCAAATGATAACTGGAGGGAACACTTTAGTTGAGCATGGACTGAGATTTTGGGTTTTTACACTTTAGATCACTGCATGATGTTAGTCCATCTTGACACTCATGAACATGCTCCAACAATGGGTCTAGGCCGATTGGGTAAAAGAATGAGGTCCTATTTTTAAGCATACTGGACCAAAGATGAGGATTGCGGCATAATTATCTCTCGAGTTTGGGAGTACCGTCCATGTTCGAGTACACGAAATGCCGATTCCACCATGGCTAAGCTACAAGGATGTCGCTCTCTCTGAATAAATGGAGTTCTAGTAAGTATGGCTCGATTTCAAGGAAGCTCGACACAACCAGGAAGCTATTCGGTGACCTTGTGGAAGGTTCAGGTCCAGACTCAGATTGGAGTAATATTCAGAGGCTCCAATCTGAAATTTGGGCATTGGGGAATCAAGAGGAAACTTATTGGCACTAACGATCGAGGACGGATTGGCTTAAATCGGGCGATAAAAACATGACATATTTTCATTTTAGAGCTTCTGAATGGCGTTGATGAAATCATATTACTGAATTTTTTGACTCAAATAGGGCTTGGCAAGACTCGGTAAAGGGTATTGTGATGGCAATTCAAGATTATTTATGTAAGCTTTTCACGTCATCAAGCCCAGGATACTTCTATGATGAACGAGATTTTGGACTATGTTCCTCAGAAAGTAAATGAAGACATGAACGAGATGCTGCTGCAGCCTTTCTCAGAGAAGAAAATTTTCGATGCCCTGTGGAGTATACATCCGAAGAGTTTGGGAGTGGATGAGCTTCCTGCACTTTTCTTTCAGAAGTATTGGAACATTGTGAGTAAGGAAATAACTGATTTATGCTTATCTATTCTAAATCACCACGCTGATATTAATAAACTTAACAAAACTTTGATTGTGTTGATCCAAAAAACTCACAACCCTCACCTTCTCTCAGACTTTCGACCCATTAGTCTGTGTACCGTTACATATAAGATTATATCTAAAGCTCTTACGAATAAACTGAAACATATTATGCATGATATAATTTCTGAATTGCAAAGTGCTTTCGTTAAGGGCAGATTAATTAAAGACAATATTATTATTGCTTTTGAATTAATTCATTCTCTGAGAAAGAAGAGGATTGGCAAACGAGGCTCCTCTTCCATTAAGTTGGACATGAATAAAGCCTATGGTAGAGTGGAATGGATTTTCTTGATGTCGATTATGAGGAAATTGGGTTTCAATGAGGCTTGGGCACTATGAGAAAAATGGATGTTACTCGGTTAAAAGTGGCTATGATTTGGGCATTTCAGACCTTATTCAGAATCCCCGTCTACAACTGAGGGGCGTTATCATTGGTGGAAATGACTTTGGAAACTTGGCCTACCGAACAAAATTAAGATCTTTATGCGGAGAGTTTTATGGGATTTAATCCCATCGAGAGCATACATATTTAAGAGGAAGGTTACTTCCGATTTTCATTGCAGGTTTTGTGGTCATTCAGATTCCACCATCCATGCCCTGTTTTCTTCTCTCTCATTATACAGACTTGGGTCAAAGCGATTTATTATGCGGGATTCCCAAATCTTGCCAACACTGGTCCATGATGGATTTTATTTTCGCTTATATTCTCCACCTTGATTCTCCTTCTCTAACGAGGGCGATTCATGTTGCATTGGGGCATTTGGTCCTTTAGAAATAAATCACTGCATGCCAAATACTTTAATCTTAATATTCTTGGCTGGATTGAGAGCTATATTTCTGAATATTTTTCTGCCAATGAGTTGCCGTCTGCCTCTTTGCTTATTCATAATAAAACTGCTTGCTGGACTAAGCTTAATGATGGCAGAATATAATTAAATGTGGAAGCTTAATGATGGCAGAATATAATTAAATGTGGATGGTGCAGTTGGAAAATCTTTTAGTGCAGTGGGTGGTTTATTTCGTGATTGTTCTAGCTCAATTGTTGGCGCTTTTTTCAATAGACTTGCTGAACTTGTTCTAGCTTCTTATGTGGAAGCTTGGGTTATTAAGGAAAGATTATCTTGGGCTCGAGATAAATGTTTTAAGGCTGTGGATGTCGAATCTGATCGTCTTGGTGTGGTTAATGCCATCCTTTCTAAGGAACATGTTTTTTCGGAGCTGGTTATTATTGTGGATTCTTGCAAGCATGAGCTCAATCTTCTTAAGGAAGCTTCTGTTTCTCATGTGTCCAGACTGTGCAACGATGCGCGGCTCATCATATTGCTCACTTTGGATTTTCAGCTGCGGAGGAGTTCTTTTGGTGTAGGGTTGTGTAACCGTCCCGAAAAAATCGTTCCGTCTCGAAAAACCCGTTCCGTCCTGGAAAACCGTCTCGAACCGAGCAGGACGAGACAAGTTTTTTTACTCTTGGATGGACGCAACAGGATATATTTTTTTTGTCCCATCCTGATTTTTCATAAATAGCCTAATATATATATTTTTTAATTTAACTCTTAATTTTTTAATTTTAACTCTTAATTTTTTAATTTTTAACCTTTTAATATTTCTAATTTTAAATCAATTTTAATTTTTAACTTTTAAATTTTTTACCTAAAATATCCGTCCCGCCCCGTCCCATCTGTTCACTCGAAAATTTTCTTAACACGGAACGAGATGGGACTTAAAAAAATTATCTCGTCCTGATTAGAACGGGATAAGAATGTTCAAAACCGTGTCATGCACACCCCTATTTTGGTAGGATTCAACCCCTTTTATTTCGGATCTAGTTCGGATCTAGTGTTTAATTTCTCTGGGTTGTTTTCTAGCTTATTGCTTGTAAAAAAAAAAAAATACTCACGGAGAAAAAGGAGTGATCCGGTCCAACTCCAAACCCGAACGCCCACACTCATTTCTCATTTCAGTGTTATCCCAATAGTCTTTCCACGCCACACTCATTCTGAAAGTTCTCATGGAGTCTCTTTCCCTGGTCTTTTCCTTACCCCCTCCTTCCCAAAACCACCTCAAAACCCATAAACTCGCCTTCTACAAACCATTCTCTCTTCTCTCCACGCCTCTTCATTTCACTTCCAAACCTTTGATTTCTTTCCATCACTCCCACGTCTCCTGTACGAAAGTTTTCCCTCTTCAATTTACCATTTCGAATTCTCTCCAAAACCATCCTTCGCTTCTCAGAAATTCTTCTCTGTTTCCAAATATCACGAAATCCCGTATCAGATCCGCTCTAATTCAGCTCTTTCTCACTCCTCTTCCTTGTTTTGCTTCTGAAGTTGAGCAAGCTCCTGGCAAACTAAACCTGGAGTCGATCTTAGTCGCGATTGATGATTTTTTTAACAAATACCCATTTTTCGTTGCTGGTTGTACTTTCATTTGGTTGGTGGTCCTACCCATAACCGAGGAATATTTTAGAAAATATAAATTCATCACCGCCATTGATGCATTCCGGAGACTCCGGGACAACCCAAATGTACAGCTCTTGGATATCAGGGATGAGAAAAGTTTGACGCGTCTTAAGTCTCCTAATTTGAAGATTTTAAATAAGGGCGCGGTTCAGGTTCAATATTCAGAGGAAGATGAAGATGGGTTTGTGAAGAAGGTCTTGGAAAACTTTGAGGACGATGCCAACACTGTCGTTTGTATATTGGACAAGTAAGTCTCAGCTCCTCTTTCGCTAGAAACCGAAAGATTATTAGGAGTGGACTGTTTATATGGAGCTTAAAGATTGAGGCAGAATTCAGATATTTACATTCTTGTTGCCGTTCCAAGCGGCATAGAAATAAATGGTTAATGCTCAGGTCTTTCATGTTTGGATCCAGTATATTGAAATTCATATTCCTAACTTTAAGTTGCTAATGTCGAATTATTCCTAAAGTTCTGTCAATTTTCAGAAAAGAAAATAGATCGATAATGGAGAAATTATGTATGCAGCCCTTCAATTCTTAATGAGGCAGTTATATTGCATGATTATCTAGTTCAGTTTTCGTAATTCAATGAGAACATTGCAGCATTTAGTGGAACTTTGCTAAGTTAGAGTTGCTGATCATCTTCAAAATTCTCAACTTACGTTAGATTTGTAGAAGTTCAAAATTAGCAATCTGCAACACGCAGGCTGCTCACATTCTTAATCTGTCTTAAAATGACGTCTTGAACAATCTTAACTTGCAACATAATTTTGTATTTGATGTGTAGGTCTTGTTAAGATATTACCTTGATGATTTGACAGAGTGGAAATGTACCCTTTCGCTGTAAATTTCTGTGTTCCTTGATAATTAGAACTGACTAGAGTTTCCTATGCTAAAAAAGAATAGATGCAGCTCAAGAATTTATGTTTTACTTTGTTCCGTAAATTATGGAAGAGTAATTTCATCATTGGCTGCTTTTTGTTGCGTCTAAGGTAGTTTTGATGGTAATTCCATGAAAGTCGCTGAGTTATTGTTCAAGAACGGTTTCAAAGAAGCTTATGCAATCAAGGGAGGTGTCAGAGGAAAAAAGGGGTGGTTGGTATGTATCGTTTCCTTTTCCTTTGTCTAAAGTACTTGGTGAATGATTAGGCATTAGTTTCTGCTTGTATAGCTTGATTTTGAATAATTGTTTGACATTTTAACCCCTCCAAATTTCAATCCCAAATTGACCCTTAATGCAAATTACCCACTTCCCTTTTACTTATAAAAAAAATTATTCAAGTTCTCTTTTTTGGCCTTTGCAGGCAATACAGGAGACTTTATTGCCACCTTCAGTGTGCATGTACGGCAAGAAAAAGGTCAAAACTTCACAAAAGCTTGGACTGAATGGAGTAGTCAGACAAGGAGGAGATGACAATGAGTCTACTTCATCCCCAAACGCCCATATTGGAGAAAGTCAAAGTTTAGCCCATGAAAATCTCAACAAACCCGTTGAATCCACTTCACGCATGAGAACTCATTCTGGATCATTGTCTCCCTACCCAAATGTATGTTCTCAATTCTCTCTCTGCTAGTGTGAGTATGTTATATAAAGGCATTTTCATGGGGAAACACAAGCCTAGATGCCAATTCTCATTAGATTCCAATGCATGATAAGTTCCTTGGATTGGTAATTTGTAATATTTCCATGAAAGTGCCATGGCATAGAACCACCATGTGGATGACTTATCAGCAGCATAATAGGTTTTGTGGTGACATTTTTGAATTATAATGTGTCTTCATAATAGATTATTTGCACTAGAAAGTCTCAATAGCTATTCAGTCTTTTCTCCAACATTAATAAGACAATCAGTACATTAGGAAAGAAGAGGAAAAAAAGGGAATGGAGAGGAGACAACCAGGCTGCTTACTCAATTAACCAAAGTTGTTTGATTCATTGAGCTTACACCAAATGAGTATATATATATAAAACTGGGCAGAGTAGAGACTAGGCAGACTGAGAAAGGAGGAGTAGAAGAAAGAGTAGACATGTTTTTTTTTGTTATGTTTAGGATGGAGAAGAAGGCTGATACCCTCTTCGGATGTAAGACTGGGCAGAGTAGACGGAGAAAATGGACGAAAGAGTAGACAGAGAAAGGGGAGAAAGTGGATCGAGTCTATATACGTGTTATTTTTCATATAATAACGAGAGTTGCGATAAATCTTTGCTTTAGGATCACCTCGCGATGATGCATTTAGTTTCTTTTTCCCTTTTTGATGTTTCTTAGTGGCAACTTGGGAGGATGAACTCTGCTATTGCTACACAATCATGCTGTTTGTTTTAATCGTCAATTACTTTTATGAAGAAAAAAATTGACTTGCAATTAGTAAATTAGGCGCACGGCCATGTGTTTGATTCCCCCTATGACCAAACCTGAATGTATCGGAGTTTGCTCAGTCTTACGCCCCAAGGGGATCAACTGTATTCTCCGCTTATCAAACAAAGAACAAAGAAAAGGAATGATAATGTGAGTGTTTTGACTTTGGGAGATCAGGAGAATTGGGTAAACCATAACTTGCTGTATGTCATTGTGTACTTTCATATAACTCCAATATCTATTATAATCCGATTATAAATGAGATGTGAATTTCTGCATCTGATCTTATGATGAGATCCGTGCCGATTTTGAAGTTTTGTCGTGCAGAAATCGGTTCTATTATAGAAAGTTTCTGTAAGAAAAGAAAAAAAAAGATGTGATATATTTGATGATACACTAACTATTTCATATTTTAATTCAACTGTAGTACCCAGATTTGAAGCCACCATCATCACCAACTCCATCAAAGCCAGGAAGTTGATGCTACAGCTCAAACATTTCAACTTATTCCTTTGACTGAAATGGAGTTCATCTAATTTCCAAGAGTCAGTTTTCCTATCCTATGTATTGTTATTGATGTAATCAATTCAAAGCTTTAAATTTTGACATTCTTTTCCATTCATATTGCATACTTTATTGTTTTGATGATGGCCATCTTTTCTGTCTGATAGTCATGAACAATCAAGTCTTTTAGATCACTTACTAACTAATACAGAACATATATCCGAAAGCTTGTCGGATCATCTATAATTTTGTTAAAGTTGACCCACCTTTAATACTTTCTGTATCGTAATCGCAGTCCATCATAATTCTTTTTAATCTAATTTGGTGTTTCTTTTAATCTAATTTGGTGTATGTTTTAAAGAGAAAATGATAAGAAAAGTTAACTTTCAACTCAAAAAGGAGAAAATGACCAGAAAAGTTAACTTTCAATTTAAAATTTTTTTGAAAATAATTGTAGTAATTAATTTGTTTACCAAAATTAAACGGTGGTAAATAAATTATTTAGCATATTTTGTCATTTCTGTATTTAAAATTTTTTTTAGATGTTTTTACGTGAGAAATAGGTCATTTTTACAATTCTTTCTACTTTTAAACTCTTACAAATAAACCCGCATTAAATAATATCTATTAAGTTTAGCATATTTAGGTACACCATTCACCATCTTCTAATGACTTCTTGAAGGCGAGTTTCAATTACACTAAATTTTGACCATGCTCTGCATGTAGTTGATATATGGCTTCAATTTTCAGTAAAAGTTCACTGAGTTTTATTTTTGAAGAACTTTGTATTAAATGATTTTAATTGGTTGAGATGTTTCAAACAAAAATGTATTCTTTTTATAAAACGTAATTATAAAAGTTTTAACATCTAACCTAGAGAAAAATAACCAGACTGAAACAAAAAGCAATGATTTATTAAAAAAAACGTAAATACATAAATAATGAAAAAATTTCAGAAAAAAGAGATTTATTTTGCTATATTAAAATTGTTCCGGTGAAATTACCTGTCCGAGAACAAGATGGGTTGACGTAGTTGGTTAAGCCCCCACACTCATACCTTAGAGGTCGTGAGTTTGAGTCATATCACTAATTCCCTTTACAATCTATAATGTAACTTTGACAAAAAAATTACCTGTCCGAGACCCAGAGACAAAATTACCTCCAGTCTGATCTGATATTGAGAGAGAACGAGAGATGATATCGTCTCTGGTACTGCTAAATTTGAATCTCTGCATCGTTCTATTTCTTTTTTATAGGTCCGTCGCTGGATGAGGCAGAAAGTTGAATCGACTTGATATAATAGAGGCAAAAAGAGGAAATAGAAGAAGAAATGGTTATTTGTATAAATATACCCTTTTCATTGTTGGTTAGGATTTTTATACCCATTTTCAAAAACTATGAATTTTATACATTTGACCCACTATTATCAATATCAAGCATGCAACTCTCTCTTTCCTCATCATTTCTTTTCCCTTCTCCATGCAAAGATCAAATCAACTATGATTGATATTAATTACTATAATACAAAAAGAAAGTTTAAAAATGTGCGTTGATATGAAAATCAATAAACAAATTAAAAAAGAAAATAAAATAGTCAAATACGAATTAGACAATTTCTATGAATAATATGATTCACCCTCTATTGCCCATTCCTAGAAAAATAGGAAAAAATCTCACTTAAGTCCTAGAAGGTCTCACAAGCCATATAAGAGAAATTACCATAAAAATAGAGATAAAAATTTTGATCAATACTTTTCAAAAAATAAAAATATTAACAAACGCTTCTCTAAAAATAATAATTCAGCCAGAAAATTTAATAGAAATTTTACCGATAAAAGTAAACTTATACGTTTTAAATGTGGCCAGAGTCGTCATTTTTCAAATACTTGTAAAAAAACTAAAATTAACTAATTAAAAATTTATGAAGAAGATAAACAAGAATTGTTTAGAATCTTTGAAACAATAGATTATTATGAGAGTGATAGTGAAGATTTCAAAGAATTTGAATCACTTGAATCGTCTGAATATAACTATTCAAGTTCTGACAGTGATTCTTCTAACATTACTATGAGGTGTAGGTTTAGTTGTTGCCAAAAAATTAATGTCTTAAACAAAAATGAGGAACAAGAAAACCTCTTGTTAGACTTAATTAGTAAAATTGAGAATCAAGAATTAAAACAAGAATATCTGGAGAGACTTAGGAAAGTAATTCTAAAGAAAGAAAATAGTAGTCTAATAATAACAATACTGTAAGCCTTTCGTAAACCCTTGAAAAATTCAATAAGGTTAAAGAAAAGGAAAAAGAAGTGACCTTACAGGAACTTAAAAAAAATTAAAAATATTAAAATCGAAATAAAAGAATTAAAAAATTCAAACACAAAAATAGAAGAATTAAACATTTTAAAAATAGAGAATTTAATTAATAAACAAGAATCTAGTGAATCTAATAAATTACTAATTTTTGATAATGAGATTGAATAACTTATTATTAACAGATCCGTATAGCTTATCTAGTAAATATGAATTTACTGGTACAAGTAGTTAAAACTATCACAATAACTCAACGATAAGAAATAACACAGTATTATTGCACATATAACAACACTAGTGTCATTGTATTACAAATAAATAATTTCATACCTTTAGTTAATGGCTCTGATACCACTATAGCTCTTACAGCTCGTTACACTTTAACTTTACTCATATGATACCACTCTTGTACACTCTCTCTAGTACACACTCTTTCTAGTACACACACTCTTCTTAAATATTTTATTACAGGGAAAGAAAGGGGAGAGGAGATATAAGCTCCATCTGAGGAGAAGGCTAAAGTTTTCGATGCCCTTTCTGGTTGAGTTGGATACCCTTTTATAGGCAAAGTGAAGCCTCTAGATTCGGACTTCAAATTGGTCTTCATTTCTCTTTAATGAATAGTATCTCAAAGTGGTGGCACAGTCACTCCAATAAGTGACACAGTAACTCTAATAAGTAGCACAGTAACTTCAATAAGTGAGTGGGTAACATAGTACATGTACTCCTGTCCATCATAATGGTGTCTTTGCTCAGCATTATCGTCAGCAAGCATGATTGTCATGGACTATTAATCCTCATAAGGATCTTGAGAATCTTGCATAGAATCTGATTGTCGACTAACCATATCAGTGTCATCTGAGTCAGATTCCTGTAATATTTCTTTTAACTGTGCCTTGAGATCTGACTTTGATGAAGATGCTAATAATTCCCTTAATAATTCAGCCACGTCCTTCTTAGGACTCTGAGGAGGTGGTGGAGGTTCCAGATTAATTAACCCTTGTTTAGAGAATACGGAGGCTTCAGCAAAGAAGTCAAATTTATCCCACCATTTGATTAGAATTCTTCTTCCCAAATAACGGATATGGGTTACAATCTCTCCAAATTTACGAAGAGGTACTTTGGAGATCGTAACATCCCATTTAACAATCCATGGTACTTGATAAAGTACAGCAAATTGTATTATGGGATTTTTTAACGACACCTTTATGCGGACAAAATCTTCATAAATAGTTCTGATTTTATCAGGAAGAGTGATAGGATGAAATCCCCAATTAGTGAACCACATTAAAAACCATTGTGGTAGTGAATTGAGATCAAAGTCTCAAAATTGAAAAAACCAGCTATGTTTCCGCTGTCTATTCTCATAACAGAAAGCACCATCCAAGGCTTTGATATAATCAAAGTAGTTGAACCAAAATTTTGTTTGGTCTTTCCGATATTTAGGAAGTTCTTTGTACCGGTAGAGATCGCCGGGCCATTGTTCAGGAGTAAGAACAGTTTTAATAAAGGCCTTTGAATAAGCCCATTCCCTCCTGTTCGATTTATAGAATCAAATTCCACAGAATTAGTGGCTTCAAGAATGGCATAATAAAAATTGTAATCCTTGGGATAAATGAATGGACAAGAGTGGTATCATAATAAAAAATGGCACATAATGGTTAAAATAATTAATCAAGATTTTGATTTCACGACAATGACTTTTATTGACTAAAGAGTAGATCTAAATTGTATGTTGGAAGGACTTATTCCAACCAAGTACTTCAAGAATATAAAATAATCTTTGTCCTCTACCAATGTTACTCGTATGTATATCTCTTATGAAATATCCACAGTCCATATTTTTCATGGCAATGTATGTTTCAAAATATCATTTGTCTTAATAAAAAATATGACTGACAAAATTATTTTAGGTTTACCATTTATTGCTCTATTATATCCATTTTCAACGGAGTATGATTGAATAATTACCTAAGTCATGAATAAATCTATAAAATTCAAATTTCTTTTTTTTCCTCACAATGAAAAGTTAGAAACCTTAAAAGAAAAATTAATTTCTAATTCCATAAAGTTAATTTCCTATAAAGAAAAATAATTGTGTTTTTTACATGATGAATTAAAAGTTCAAGAGAATTGAAGAACAACTTCAAAGTCCTGCTTTTCAAAACAAAATTAAAATATTTGAACGAAAAATCTGTAAAGAATTATGTTATGATATTCCTAATGCTTTATGGCATAGGAAACAACGTACTGCTAGCTTGCCTTCTATTAAGTAATTTGATGAGAATAATATCCCAGCAAAGGTAAAACCAATTCAGATGAATTTTGAAATGCTTGAGTTCTGTAAAAAAAAAATTGCAGAACTTCTCAATAAAAATATTATAAGAAGGAGCAAGTCTCATTAGTCCTGCTCAGCCTTTTATGTCTAAAAGAATAGTGAAATTGAATGAGGAATTCCTAGTTTAGTGATCAATTATAAACCCCTTAATAATGTTTTAAAATGGATAAGATATCTAATACCAAACAAAAGAGATTCGATAAATAGACTTGGAGATGATAAATTGATCCAAATAAATGAAGATGATAAATTTGACATGAACTCTGGATTTTGACAAATCCAAATAAATGAAGATGATAAATATAAAACTGTATTTGTAACACCATTCAGCCGTTACGATTGGAATCCAATGCCCTTTGAGCTTAAAAATGCTCCCAGTGATTTTCAAAATATAAAGAATGAAATCTCTTAATCAATTTATTGATTTCTCAATTGTTTACATTGGTGATGTGCTTATTTTCTTTAAACTGATAGAACAATATTGGAGACATCTTGAATCATCTACTAAGATAATAAAACTAAATGGTTTAGTTATCTCTACAAGTAAAATTAGCTTATTTCAATCTAAGGTTAAGTTCCTAGGATTTGAAATATACCATTCTATAATTAAGCTAGTTGATAGGGTAATACAATTTGCTGACAAATTTCTCAATGAAATCCTAGATAAAACACAGTTGTAAATATTTTTAGGATCTTTAAATTACATATATGACTTTTACTGTAAAATAAGAATTGATTGTAAGCCTCTTTTTGACAGGGTTAAAAAGAATCCCCCTCCATGAACAACTGTTTATACTGATTTAATCAAAAGGATTAAGACCCATGTTAAGACACTTCCTTGTCTTGACATTCCTACCAATAATTATTTCAAAATTGTTCAAACAGATGCCTCTGAAATTGGATATGGTGGTATCCTATCCTATTACACAAAATTTCCCCAGATGTTTCAGAACAAATTGTCAGATTTACATCTGGAACCTGGACATAATCACAAATAAATTATAGTACAATAAAAAAGGAAACCCTGTCAGTTGTATTATGCATTCAAAAATTCCAAGATGATTTATTAAATCAGAAATTTCTATTAAAAATTGATTGTAAATCTGCAAAGCATATTTTGGAAAAGGATGTTAAAAATATTGCTTCCAAACAGATTTTTACTAGATAGCAATCTATTCTTAGTATTTTTTATTTTGATATTTAATTTATTAAAGGAATTAATAATTCAGTTCTTGATTTTCTTACTCGTGAATTTTTACAGGGCAGTCAAAATGGGGTCTAGGCCCCAAGCCTTCAAAGCAAGAGTCAAGGGAGAGTCATCAACTCCACAATTGACCCTCAAGGCACAATACTTGGGTCCATCATACCCAACTATCAAACAGCCTCGGTCAACCAATTTGACCCATTTGCAATCACTCATCTTTTTTATGCCCAATTAGTAAATCAACCAATTACAAAATACAGAAAGTCGACTCCCTATCTTCACAAAATGCCAAGTAAGAATCTCTTTCACTCTGAGCTCCCATCCGCTCATCTAAAAAAACCATGCTGAAATAGCAAAAGCACATTTTCTTCTTAATTTTCACTTTGTCCCGGGCCACAGAAACAAAAATCTCGGTTTCTATAGAGACATTCTGTTAGAAAGTAAGTCTGTAAATATCAGCCCAATTAAGAATGGAGAAGGAAAGATCATCTATCATTTCTTTTACCTTCTCAAAATTCTAACATTGGAAGAATGGAAAATCTATCCTTCAGGCTTGAAAAATCTTTTGCGTAAAAATAATACAATTATTTTGACTACATTGATGTCTGGCACACAATTTTCCTACATCAAGATAGTGATTTTTCTCACTCATGGTTTTTGAATTTCGATAAGAATTTTAAGACTGATTTTCCAAAATGGTTCTTAAGATGGTGGTCCGTTCACGGTCCTGTCTTAGAACTTTTCCCAATCGATTTACAACAAAGTTTTAATTATTCTGAAAAATTTATAAGCCCTCACCAATTGAGGCTTCTTCCCCCCAATTACTTTGCTTCATAAATAAGTATAAATTATCATGGATTCTTAAATGGAAATACTCAATTGAAGATGCAATTCTCATCAGATAATATAATGTTAAATGGTAGAACAAGTTCAATACCCAGAAAATAAATGCATCCATTAATCAAGAATTTTCAAAAGCCACCCTAGCCTAAAATTGGCCAATCCATTTACCCAGGCTCCATTAAAAATTAATGAGCCCACTAGCCCAAAACCACAATCATCTAGTTCATCCAAAAAATCCAGACCCAAATCAAAACCCGAATCAACACCCTCCTCAAAAGGTAAATCCAAAGCCACAAGGTCAAAATCCTAATCAAAGCAGGAATTAGTCCAAAAATTGCTTCTCCTGCTAGAAGACAATCATAATTCTGACTCTGAATCCTTTGTTGATTCAAACCTCCCAATAAAAGCCAAAAAACCAGAAAGGTCAATCCTCTAAAACTTTTCCTCAATAATTGATCGACAAAAATAGAGTTCGAGTCTTACCTCTTTGGGCCTATGACGCATTCTAGGACTCCCAAGATCCAATTGACAATGTCGATTTAAGTGACAATGAATAGATTGGAAAAATAAATATTTTCCCATTGGCAAAATGCCAAGAAAATTCAGAAAGATATCATTATAGTCTTTCAAATCAATGACTATAGTGATACACAACAATCAATGACAACAATGACTTTCAAGATAATAGTAATGAATCCACTAAAGTCTAAGATAACAATTATCAAGGAACAACAACAATGGCTCCGTCAGAATGAAGCAACAATAGTCTTATTGGCTCTCTATAAGACAATGATGAAGACACAAGAATCCAAGATTATAATTATCAATTGAATCTTTGTAATTTGCCGTTTTCTATAATAATTGTACTAGCT
Organism: Datisca glomerata; assembly: GCA_003255025.1. Lineage (NCBI taxonomy): Eukaryota > Viridiplantae > Streptophyta > Magnoliopsida > Cucurbitales > Datiscaceae > Datisca > Datisca glomerata. The sequence continues at coordinate 207,033 of QANY01009901.1, forward strand.
GACGAAATAATTAAGGTAACTATTCATGCTTTTTACTGTTCTTTGTCAAAAATTAGGCAAAAGTAGAAATGTAAAATATTTTTACTTTTGTAGAATAGAATAGTTCAGGTAAGTGATGGGTTCCCGGTGAACTCTACTTTCCTTGGCTATAAATAGATAGCCCTCTCCCATCTGCTCTTCAGAACTTATTTTCAACTCTTAACTATTTGAGAGAAAAATTGGTTTTTGAGAACAAAGTTTTCTTCCTCCCTCTTCTGTAATTCTTTCTTCTTATTTTTCGTTTAACATTAATTAGTAAGCGGGAGCACTAATTGATCGTTGCCAATAAAATTGTTTGTGTAAGTTTTGAATCTTGCACCTTAATGCAACACTTTTTACTGTATATCTTCTTTAACTCTTGCATCTTAATACCCCTTCTATAATTGCTTTAAATTATACTTGATTCTGCATCTTTGGTATCAGAACCAAACTTGGCGGAGATAATTATTATTTCTACTTTAATTTTTGCATAATTAAACCTTAGGAAAGTAATCACAACAAGAATATATGGAAATACTTAGGAAAGTAATTGTAAAGAAAGAAACTACTACGTCTAATAATAACAATACTGCAACCCTTTCACAAACCCTTGAAAAATTCAATAAGGTTAAAGAAAAGGAAAGATAGGTGACCTTACAAGAACTTCAGAAAGAAATTAAAAATATTAAAATTAAAATAAAAGAATTAAAAAATTCAAACACAGAAATAAAATAAGATTCAACCTTTTAAAAATAGAGAATTTAATTAATAAACAGGAATCTAGTAAATTATTAATTTCTGATTATGAGATTGAAGAACCTACATTTAACAGTCAAGATGATGATAACTTCATCCAAATACTTAATCACATCAAAATCAAAAGAGGCACATAATGGTCAGAATCATTATTCAAGATTTTGATTTCATGACAATGACTCTTGTTGATTCTGGAGCAGATTGAATTGTATACAGGAATGATAAGTTCCAACTAAGTATTTCAGGAAGATAAAAGAATCTTTTTCCTCTACCAATGGTACTCGTATGCATATCAATTATGAAATACCCAAAGTCTATATTTGCCAAGACGATGTATGTTTTAAAACATCGCCTGTCTTAGTAAAAAATATGACTGCCAAAATTATTTTTGGTTTACAATTCATTTCTTTGTTGTATCCTTTTCCCACAGAATATGATGAGATAATTACTTATCCCTCGGATGGACGTGTAAAATTCAAATTTCTTTCCTTTTTTCACAATGAGAAATTGAAGACTTTGAAACGAAATTCTATTTTTAAGTCCATAAACTTAATTTCTTGTAAGAGAAAACAATTATATTTTTTACAAGACAAAATTGAAGAGCATGTTTTTCAAAATCAAGTAAAATCATTTAACGAGGAGTTCCTTGTTTAATAATTAATTGTAAGTCCCTTAAAGATATTTTGAAATGAAAAATAATGCCATTTGATCTTAGAATTGCTCCAAATAAATTTCAGAATATAATGATAAAACTCTTTAATGAATTTACTGATTTCTCAATTGTTTGCATTAATATTATTCTTATTAGACAATACTGCTTGCATTTCTTGATTGTTTGCATGAACCAATATGTTAAACAATACTGTAAATACTTTAAGATTGTTTGTCAAAATAATTTAATTATCTCTACAAAATTTAAGAATAGATTTCTAAAATTTAAAATTTGTTATTTCATTATTAAAACAATTGATCAAATTATACAATTTGTTTTGATTAATAAATCTACAAAACATGTTTTGTCGGGTAATAATCCATTCTTAGCAATTCTTATTTCAATATTTATTTATCCAATATATTAATGATTAAATGTCTGACTCCCTTATGTGTAATAATTTGTAGAAAATCATTCTAGGGTTTTGCAATGGAGGAATTCGACCTCCTAGAATATGGAAAGGTAGAGCCCAGAATACTTAATCAAAATTCTTTAAAAATCAAGAAGCTCAATGGCATGACAGCCGCCTTTTGTTCAAAATCCCCATTCACTGATTATGGTTATAATGGATTTGAATATCCAAGAAATGACTGGATTAATAAATTGGATACAATTTAAGAAAATGTTGGGTTGAAGCATGACTTCAATGCAGCAGTAATTCAGTGGTATGAAAAAGGTGGTGAAATTGGCTTTCACAAAGATAATGAAATCTGTTATGATAACAGAGACTGTGAACCACTTGGGACAAGCAAATTTTAAAATTGAATTTCTAAACAAAACGATAAAAGAATTTCTGATGCTGGAAAGAACTTTCTTCGTCATGCCTGACGGATTTAAAGAAAGACAAGCATGCTGTAGAATCCTTAACCAGAAAGATCAGCATCACTTTTAGAAATCATGTGAGAATTATGAATGGTTCAATAATAGAAGATTTTTCGACTCAATAATTGGCCCTTAAGACCCAAATCAATGAGGAGTCTTCTACTCTAAACTAAACTCAATCAACAATATTTGGGTCCGTGAGACACAATCACCAACTAACCCTGGTCAACCAATTCAACCCATTCTTAATATCCTTTGATGCCCAATCACTTTCAGGATACAAGAAATCATCATTTGATTTTGAAAAAGTGACCAGCGAAAATCTCTTTCATATTGAGCCTCAATTAGCTCATCTGAAGGATCCTGCTCAAATTGCCAAAGCCCATTTTATTCCTAAATTCTATTATCCTTGGTGACAATAACAAAAATCTCAATTTTTACATATACATTCTCTTAGAAACAGAATCCATAAAAATTAGTCTAATAAAAAATTATGAGGAAAGAATCTTTTACCATTCTTTCTCTATTATCAGGATCATAATTATGGAGGATTGAAAAATCCATCCTTCAAGTTTCAAAATACTTTTGAATAAAAAATAATACAATTATTTTGACACCATTGATGCATGGCACAAGATTTTCTTGCATTAAAATAGTGATTTTCTCACTGTTTGGTTTTAAATTTTGATAACAATTTCAAAATTGATTATCCAAATTGGTTCTTAAAATGGTGGTCCATTTAAGGTCTTACCTTAGAACTTGTTTCGATTGATTTACAACAATGATTCAATTTTTTAAAGGTTTACAAGCTCTCACCAATTGAGGTTTCATTTCCCCAAATACTTTGTTTCTCAATAAAATACAAAATACCTTGGCTTTGAAAATGACAATACTCGGTTGAAAATGGAATCCTCACCAGAGAGTACTATGGTAAATGGTGGGATAGGTTGAATACCCATAAAATAATTGCATCCATCAATTATGAATTTGTAAGTATTCATCCCATTATGAGACTAGCAAATCCTTTTATTCAAGCTCCATTAAAAATTAATGAGCTCATTCATCCAGATCCACAAATCAAACCATCCAATCCAAATCCATCCAGATCTGAATCCATAACCAAATCAGAACCCTCTTCAAAGGGTAAATCAAAGGCCATGAAACCAAAATCCAAATTGGAGAAAAAATTAATAAAAAAATGCTTCTCCTTTTAGAAGACAATAATGAATCTGACTTTGAATCATTTGCAGATCCAAGTCACTAAATTAAACCAAAAGATAAATCATCCAGAAAGGTTACTCCTCAACAATTGAAGGACCCATTTAGTAATATTGATCTCAGTGGAAAATGAACAAAATAATTTTTCATTGGCAACATGCCAATGTTTGAATAAGATTAAAATCAAATAATTGATGTATTATGGCGACACCTCAGCACGATGCAACGGTCATTGTGATCTTCAAGGTAGTCAATTATCAATAACAACAATAACTTTTCCAATCAATAGTCAATACAAAGCATCCAAGATAATAATCATCAAAGGATGATAGTAATAGCTTCTCCATAATCAACCAAGATATCAATTATCAAAGACCCCAATATACAGTCACAATGACTCTTTTCAAGACACAATGATGAAGACGCAATAATCCAAGACTACAATTATCAATTAATCTTTGTAATTTGTCATTTTGTAATGATTGTACTAGTTGTCAAATAATTTGGCAACTATTTATGATTTCTAGTCAAAAGTAGACAAAAGTAAAAATGTGAAATGTTTTTACTTTTGTAGAATAGAATAGTTCATGTAAGTGATGAGTTCCCGGTGAACTCCATTTTTCTTCGCTATAAATAGATAGCGCTCTCCCATTTGTTCGGCAGAACTCGTTTTCAACTCTTAATTATTTGAGAGCAAAGCTGAGTTTTGAGAACAAACCTTTCTTTCCCCCATCTTATGTAAATCTTTCTTCTTCTTTTTCCTTCAACACTAATTAGTGAGAGGGAGCACTAATTAATCGTTACCAATAAAATTGTTTGTGTAAGTTTTGAATCTTGCATCTTAATATAGCACTTTTTACTGTTTATCTTATTTAATTCTTGCATCTTAATACCCCCTCTAAAATTGCTTTAAATTATACTTGATTCCGCATATTTGGTATCAGAGCCAAACTTGGTGGGGATAATTACTATTTCTATTTTAAGTTCTGCAGAATTAAACCTTTTAAAAAATAGAGAATTTAATTAATAAACAAGAATCTAGTGAACCTAGTAAATTACTAATTTTTGATAATGAGGTTAAACCCGAATCAAGACCCTCCTCAAAGGGTAAATCCAAAGCTACAATTGTTCAACTACTTTTTTATTTGGTTATTATTCCTTTGTAACCATGAAAGGAGAAGCAATGATTAAAGAATTTAAAGGTCAAGCTTTGTTCTCAAAAACCAGTTTTGCTCTCAAATAGTTAAGAGTTGAAAACGAGTTTAAATGGAATTCTCAGTAGAGAGTATTATGTTAAATGGTGGGATAAGTTGAATAAACCATTCATCATTCTTATATGTTTTCAGAAAGTGATACTGATTCCTTTTGTTAAAGATTCCACAACATACCTATGACTTATTTGGAATCCGTGAGGCATGACGAAGAAGGTTCCTTCGACAATCAGAAATTCTTTTATTATTTTGTTTGAAAATTCAATTTTAAAAATTGCTTGTCCCAAAATGTTCACAGTTAGAATTTCTCTATTATCGTAACTAATTTCAATATGTCTGTGAAAATCTATTTTTCTACCATTTTCAAACCATTGAACTAATGCTGCATTGAAGTCATGCTTTAACCTAACATGTTCCAAAATTTTATCCAATTCATTAATCCAGCATTTTTGGATATTTAAATCCATTATGACCATAGTTAATGAATGTAGATTTTGAACAAAAAGCGGTTGTCCCGCCATTGAGCTTTTTGATTTTAAAAGAATTTTGATTGAGTATTCTAGGTTTGACCTTTCCATATTCTAGGAGGTCAGAACCTTCAAATTCCTCCATTGTAGAATTTTGGAATGATTCCCTCGTAGTTTATTTTTAGATGATATTTTTGAATCAAAGCAAATTGTATGATTTGATTACTTGTCTTAATAATAGAATAAATTTCAAGTCCTGGAAATTTATTCTTAGATCGAAACAATTTGATTTTCCTTGAAAAGATAACTAAACTATTTTGATTTATTATTTTGGCAAACAATTTAAAGTGTTTTCAGTATTATTTAGCATAATTTGAGAAAACAATAATATTACTAATGTAAACAATCAAGAAATTCAACAAATATTGTTTAATAAGAATACAGACAAATAAGAAATCAGGGAATTGATTGAAAATTCTATTTGGAACATTTCTAAGATCAAATGGCATTATTTTCCATTTATACCGTTCAAATGTAATTTTGTATTTAATAATTTTATTCTTCTGGATTTGTGAAAATCCAGATTTTGTGTTAAACTCAGAGAATACAACAGTATCTTTAAAAACATAATTTACAAGAAATTAAGTTTATGGACTTAAAAACAGAATTTTATTTCAAAGTCTTCAATTTCTCATTGTGAGATAATGAAAGAAATTTGAATTTTATAGGTTCATCCAAGGGATAAGTAATTATCCCATCATACTCTGTGGTAAAATGATAAAATAGATAAAAGAATAGTAAACCTAAAATAATTTTTTCAGTCTTATTTTCTTACTATGACAAACGATGTTTTAAAACACACATCTCTTGGAAAATATGGACTTTGGGTATTTCATAATTGATATGCATACGAGTACCATTGGTAGATGACAAAGATTTTTTTTATCTTCTTGAAGTATTTGGTTGAAACTAGTCCTTCTTGCATATAATTCAAATCTGCTCCTGAATCAACAAAAGCCATTATTGTGAAATCAAAATCTTGAATATTTATTCAGACCATTATGTGCCACTTTTTGATTTTAATGTGATTAAGTATTTGGATGAAATTATCATCGTCTTGACTGTTAATAATAGGTTCTTCAACCTCTTTATCAGATATTAATAATTTACTAAGCTCACTAGATTCTTATTTATTAATTAAATTCTCTATTTTTAAAAGGTTTAATTCTTCTTTTATTTTTGTATTTGAATTTTTTAATTCTTTTATTTGAATTTTAATATTTTTAATTTCTTTATGAAATTCCTGTAAGGTCACTTCTTTTTTCCTTTTCTTTAATCTTATTGAATTTTTCAAGGGTTTGCGAAAGGCTTGCAGTATTATTATTATTATTAGACTTAGAATTCTCTTTCTTTAGAATTACTTTCTGATGTCTTTCCAGATATTCCTGTTTTAATTCTGGATTTTTAATTTTACTAATTAAGTCTATCAAGAGGTTTTCTTGCTTATCATTTTTATTTAAGACATTTATTTTTTGGCAACAACTATCCTACACTCCATAATAATGTTAGGAGAATCACTGTCAGAATTTAAAAAGTTATATTCAGAGGATTCAAGTGATTTAAATTCTCTTAAATCTTCACTATTACTCTCATAATAATATATTGTTTCTAAGATTCTAAACAATTATTGTTTATCTTCTTTAGAGATTTTTAATTGGTTAATTTTATTTTTAACTTGACAAATATTTGAAAAATCACCACTCTGGCCATATTTAAAACATTTAAGTTTACCTTTATCACTAAATTTTTATTAAATTTTCTACTGGAATTATTATCTTTAGAAAAGCGTTTGTCCATATTTTTATTTTTAGAGAAGTATTGATCAAAATTTTTATTTCTATTTTTGTGGTAATTTCTCCTATAGGGTTTGTGAGACCTTCTAGGGTTTAAGTGATATTTTTCTTATTTTTTCTGGGAGAGGGTAATAGAGAGTAAACTATATTGTTCACAGAAATTGCCTAATTCATATTTGGTAGTTTTTTTCTTTTTAATTTGTTTATTGCTTTTCATATCAACACACATTTTTAAACCCTCATTTTGTATTGTAGTAATTATTGTTCCATAGGTTAGATTATCATAGTCTATATTTCCTAGGTCATTATTAAAGACTGTTCTTATCTTGTGTGCGAATAGATTGGGTAATCCATTAATAAATTTTTCTTTCCAAAAGGATTGATTACTATCATCCTTTGACATTACCATGGATAACAATATATTTTAATACCAATTGAAATCGCTTAGGTTTGAACACCTAAGATTAGTTAACTGGTCATGAATACACGAAGTAATATTACTTGGCGTACCAATGAAATAATCAATTATTGTATATAGAAATGTATTGATAGCATCATGTATTGTTTCTCGATCTTCTCCAATAATTGGGGTTCCTTCACCATCAATCTTTACTGCTGAAAGAATGGTAATTTTGAATTCTTATGTGATGTGTTTTTCCCATAAGGAATGAAGCATTCCTATGAATTCTATGACTAAGAGTTCGATTACCTCAGGATGAGGCAGATTGTGAGTGGTGACACCATTGCGATATGTTGCAATTTATTGAAAACTTCTTGCTCATAAAATCCATCAATATTCCATTCATATAATTTTTCTGCAGATACAGAAAATTGGTTAACAAAAGAAGATTCAATCATTTGTATATCTGGAGGCATAGGTTTCTTATGTCATTTTCTTTCTAATTTATTAATTTTTAAAATTTTAAATGTTTCTTCAATATTGTTAATTTTTGAAGATTCATGCACTGTGGATGACTCATAAGAGGATTCTGTCCTATGTCTATCTGACCAGAACTACTGTCTTGGTTAATAATCTTGACAGAAGAAGATGATTTTACAGATTTATTTTTCAATTCTTGAAGCATTTTATCAATATGTTTATTAATAGAAAAAATATTCAAAGTGGTTTTATCTGAAAGATTTATTAAAGATCTTTCTTTCATAGCTTCATCAGTTTTAGGTTCATGAAGATCATCAACCTTATTTTCAATTTTGTCTAATTATTTACCTATTATAATTAGACTCTGATTGATGTAATTAAGTTGTTCAACTACTTTTTATTTGGTTCTTCTTCCTTTGTAACCTTGAAACGAGAAGCAGTGATTAAAGAATTTTTATGATTAATCATAATTTTCTCAGGAAGAGGATAATTGACAGACATTACACTGGAATCTTCCTTGACTTATTTATATTTTGAAATTACTTTGATATTTTTTCATAAGTATCCTCGATATAATCAAGGAAAAACATATCAACTCTAAACTTTTGCATGAATGCCTTCCATTCAGCAAGTATGTTTCTTCTTTGGTCCATATTGTATTTTTCTCTGAACTAATTACGTCTATCAAGATTGGCTGGGTCATCATTGTGTTGGGTTATCCTTTCCCAATTTGGTTTATATTCTTGACTCAGGGTTCCTATATTTAGGACTAAGAGTTGAGGATTAACAGGATGAAGGTTTCCTTGGAAATCTTCAGTGGGTGCTTCAATTTCGTCAGATTGTTCAGACTTATTATCAAAAACCGGCTGACTAACTTGAGAACTTGTGGCTATGCCTTTAAGTCTTAAATCTTAAATCTTAAATTTTTTATTTCTTGTTCTAATTATTGAATCCTAATATCTTGATCATTATTAATGGATGGTCTAAAAAAGAAATTTGTAGGGGGTAATAGACTGGCTGTACTCCTTAATTTATGGACTAGAACTAGAAGATGATTGAAAGTTAATTTTAACAGTACTGTCCATGTACTGCTAGATGTAATCTACATCTTCAATTGGTCTTTGAATTGAAGTAGGTTGACTCTCATTTGTTAAAAGTTAATTTGAAGGTAAAGTAATATCAGACCACCTAATAGTTTTAGAAACTCTAATATTGGCATTAATTTAGCTAGATTGGATCAATAGGGTTTGATTCTTTCGGACTCCTATTGATGGCTTGGAAATTCGTATTTATTTTGATAACTTTGTAATTAATTCTAAAGATTAAAGCTAGAGGTTGGGTGCCTTCTAGGACTTGGTAACCACTAATTTTAATATTTAAAGCTAATGATTTTAATATATGAGGATCTGCTATACTAACAGACATATCAGAGAAACAATCAAAATGGATTGGACCATTACAGAGTGAGGATTCAATTAATCCTAAAATACTATCATTAAAATTTATAAATCTTGCATCTTACAAGGCTAATAAGACAGACGTATTTAGGCTTCTTTTTGTGAGTGGCTTAACTCCAATATGAACAAACCAAAATGAAGGAAATTATGTCCATCTTGAATGTGATGCTTTATTGCATTGGGGGAAAGTAATTGGCAAGTTCCATGCTCTTTCCCAAGAGCATATATATTTTTCAAGTATTTTTACATGATGTTGAGGCTTGAAGGAAGCAAGAAACCATGTTGATTTGTAAATATTTTTATTAGAGATCATTGGGTATGGAATATACCCAATGATCTACTTGGTCATCTGGTAATTTCAAGTGTTCCTTATTTATTATGTCAGGTACTGAAGTTATTGTAGACCTATTACTAGTAGAAGAATTACTTCTAAATAATCTACTCATGGCTCAACTAACTAAATTATTCTTATGATTGAAAATTTCATATTGTATTTTGATTACTAATCTGTTGTGGTGACTTCTACAACCTCCTATTAGGGTCGCTCTTCTCTAACCTGCCTCTACAACCACCCTACCCTCAAGATTTACGTCTCTAAGAGATCTTACTGAGATACCTCAAGCTAACCAAATAGAAGCTAATACGTCACTCTCTCATAAAACAAATTCACAGATTAGATAAATAAAAAATACGTAGAAATAATCAATTGTAAGAATAACTAGTCACTTGGGCGGAGAGTGAGATTATATATAAGCAATTATTCATGTAAGTAATTAAGCAACAATAATAACAATAACCAGACATAATAGGCGGTGGACAGTTTAATTATGAAAATATTGAAATAGAAACATTAATTATTCCCACCAAGTTTTGCTTTGATACCAAAGATGCAGAATCAAGTATAATTTAAAGCCGAACTTGGTGGGCATAAATACCCCCTCTATAATTACTTTAAATTATACTTGATTCCGCATCATAAAACTGTTTGTGTAAGTTTTGAATTTTGCACCTTAATACAACACTTTTTACCATTTATCTTCTTTAATTCTTGCATCTTAATACCCCTCTATAATTGCTTTAAATTGTACTTTCTTTAGAATTACTTTCCTAAGTCTCTCCAGATGCAGAATCAAGTATAATTTAAAGCAATTAGGCTATCTTCCTCCCTCTTTTGTAAATATTTCTTCTTGTTTTTCCTTCAACATTAATTAGTGAGCGGAAGAACTAATTAATCATTGCTAATAAAATTATTTGTGTTAAATTTTTATTTCCAAAAGGATTTATTATTATCACCCCTTTACATTACTCTAGATAAGAATATATTTTTATACCAATTGAAATCACTTAGGGTTGGACAGCTAAGATTAGTTAATCGGTCATTAATACACAAAGTAATATTACTTGAGCTACTAATGAAGTATTCAATTATTGTATAAAGAAGTGTGTTGATAACATCCGATATTGTTTCCTAATCTTCTCCAATAATTAGGATTCCTTCAGCATCAATCTTTACTGCTGAAAGAATGATAATTTTAGATTCTTCTGTGAGGTATTTTTCCTACCAGGAATGAAACATTCCTGTGAATCCTGTGACTAAGAGTTTGATTACCTCAGTATGAGGCAGATTGCGAGTGCTGATGTAGTTGTTTGCTATCATTGTCATGTGTTGCAATTTATTGAGAACTCCTTACTCAGAAAGTCCATCAATATTCCATTCGTTTAATTTTTCTGCAAATATAGAAAAGTGGTTAAGGAAAGAAGATTCAATAATTTGTATATCTGGAGGCATAGGTTTCTTATGCCATTTTCTTTTTAATTTATTAATTTCTAAAGTTTTAAATATTTCTTCAATATTGTTAAGTTTTGAAGATTCATGCACTGTGGATGGCTCATAGGAAGATTCTATCCTATAGCTATCTGAATCAGAACTACTGTCTTGGTTAATAACATTAATATAAGAAGATGATTCTACAAATTTATTTTTCAATTCTTGAAGCATTTTATCAATCTGTTTATTAATGGGAACAACCTTCAAAGTGGTTTTATCTAAAATATTTACTAAAGGTCTTTTTCTTTTAGAGCTTCATTAATTTTAAGTTCATGAAGATCATCAACCTTATTCTCAATTTTATCTAATTGTTTACATATTGTAATTAGACTCTGGTTGGTGTAATTAAGTTGTTCAACTACCTTTTTATTTGATTTGTCTTCCTTTGTAATCTTGAAAGGAGAAGCAGTGATTAAAGAATTTTTATGAGTAATCATAATTTCTTTTTTCAAGAAATTCTTGCATGAATGCCTTCTATTCAGCAAGTATGATTCTTCTTCGGTCCATATTATATTTTTCTCTGAACATATTATGTCTATCAAGATTGGGTGGGTCATCATTGTGTTGGGTTAATCTTTCCCAATCTGGTTTATATTCTTGGTTCAGGGTATCTGGATTCAATGTTTTTGAATTTCTTAATTCTTGTTCTACTTTTTGAATCTTAAAATTTTGATTATTAATAGATGGTTCAGGAAATGAACTCCTAGGGGTACTAGACTAGCTATACTCCATATATAGAGAATTAAAATATTGGTAATTATCTTTATTAGATTGTTTATTAAAGGTTTTTCTACCAGAGTTTCATTAGGTTTAAGTTCATGAAGATCATCAACCTTATTCTCAATTTTGTCTAATTGTTTTCCTATTGTAATTAGATTTTGATTGGTGTAATTGAGTTGTTCAACTACTTTTTTATTCGGTTCTTCTTCCTCTGAAATCTTGAAAGGAGAAGCAGCGATTAAAGAACTTCTATGATTAATGTCCCTAACGGAAGATGATTTATTAGTTTCTAATATTTTAAATTTTTCTTCAACTTTGTTAGCGTTTGAAGATTCATCAATCGTGAAAGATTCATAGATTGATTCTAACCTATGACTTTCTGAGGTTAAACTATTGTCCTTCAATTCTTAAAGTTTATCATTAGTAAGTTTTTCAAATTCTGAACAATTATTTTGGTTATCAATCCTACCAAAATAAGATGAGTCATTAGTTTTTAAATTCTTTAATGTTTCTTCAATTTTATTAATATTTGAAGGTTTATTGATTGTGGAAGATTCATAGATATATTCTAACCTACAGTTATCTAATTCAAAGGTATTATTTTGGTTAATAACCTTAACGATGATTTAATTTCTAAATCTTTGGATGGTTCTTCAGTATTTTTGGAAGATTCATAAATTGTAGATGGCTCATAGGTAGATTCTAACATATGTCTATCTGATTCTGAGATATTGTTTCTCAAAATTTCTAATTTTTTAAGTATTTTTTATCAAGAGTTTTCTCATAATGAATTCGGAAGGGTTCAATAAATTCTTTTTTAGGTTACGAATTTATATGATTAATTAGGATTTTTTCAGGTGATGGATGACTAGTAGTTACCACACTGGAGTCTTCCTTGTCCCATTTATATTTTGAAATTACTTTGATATTTTTCTCGTAAATATCCTCGATGTAATCAAGGAAAAACATATCAACTCTAAATTCTTGCATGAATGCCTTCCATTCAACAAGTATGATTCTTCTTTGGTCCATATTATATTTTTCTCTGAACCTATTATATCTATCAAGATTGGCTGAGTCATCATTGTGTTGGGTTATTCTTTTCCAATTTGGTTTATATTCTTGGTTCAGGGTATCTGTATTCAAATTTTTTGAATTTCTTAATTCTTGTTCTAATTTTTGAATCCTAAAATTTTGATTATTAATAGATGGTCCAGGAAAGGAACTCTGGGGTACTATACTAGTTATACTCCTTAATTTGAGAATTAAAAGATTGGTAATTAATTTTATTAGATTGTTTATTATTAAGGTTTGTCTGACTTCCTTGGGAACGTATTCCTTCAGGTTCTAGACTTTTAATTTTTAAATTTTTTAATTCTTACTCTATTCGAATCATAATATCTTGATCATTATTAATAGATGATCTAGAAGAGGATTTAAAGTTAATATTTTTATTGGGGATTTTCGGTATATTCCATATTTCATGATCTACTCGATCATCTGTAAAGTATTTAGAATGATCTTCTTGATGATCTAGAAGGTATTCAAAATATTTATGATTTACCTGATCATCGGCTAATTCAAAATATTCTTCATCCATTATGTCAGATATTGAACACATTGTAGACCCAATGCTACTAGAAGAATTACTAAATAATCTACTCATGGCTCAAATAACTAAATTATTCTTATGATTAAAAATTTAATACTGTATTTTGATTACTAATCTATTGTGGTGACTTCTACAAGCTCCTATTACGGTCGCTCATCTCCAACATGCCTCTACAACCACCCTACCCTCAGAATTTACTTCCCTAAAAGGTCTTACTGAGGTACCTGAAGTCAACCAAATAGAAGCTGATACGTCAGCCTTTGATAAAATAGATTCACAGATTAGATAAACAAATAATACAGAAAAATAATCAATTGTAAGAATAACCAGCCACTTGGACGGAGAGTGAGATTAGATATAAGGATTATTTATGTAAGCAACGAAGCAACAATAAAAGCAAAAACCAGCCATAATACACGCTGAATAGTCAATTATGTAGAAATTGAAATAGAAACAGTAAATATCCCCACCAGGTTTGGTTTTGATACAAAAGATACAGAATCAAGTATAATTTAAAGCAATTATAGAGGGGGTATTAAGATGCAAGAATTAAATAAGATAAATAGTAAAAAGTGCTATATTAAGGTGCAAGATTCAAAACTTACACAAACAATTTTTATTGGCAACGATTAGTTAGTGCTCCCGCTCACTAATTAATGTTGAAGGAAAAAAGAAGAAGAAAGATTTACAGAAGAGGGAGGAAGAAAGATTTGTTCTAAACACTATTTTCTCTCTCAAATAGTTTAAGAGTTGAAAACAAATTCCGATCAACAAATGGGAGAGAGCTACCTATTTATAGCTAAAGAAAGTGGAGTTCACCGGAAACCCATCACTTACTTGAACTATTCTATTCTACAAAACTAAAAACATTATACATTTCTACTTTTTTCTACTTTTGACTAAGAACGGTAAAAAGCATGAATAATTGCCTAATTTTTTGACAACTAGTAAAATAATTACAGAAAATGACAAATTACAAAGATTCCCTTGATAATTGTTATCTCGATCTCCGTGTCTGTCATAATTGCAGTTTTTGAAAAGTCATTGTGACTTGTTTGTTGTATAATGGAGAGTGTCATTACTATCATCCGTTGTAATTGCTATCTTGGATGTTATGTCTTGAATGTTGATTATTGCTTGAAAAAGTCATTGTGACTTTATTGTTGTGCACTGGATTCTTTAAATGTGGAGAAGCCATTAAAGATCATTCTTATCGTTGCATTGTGGTGAGGTGTCGTTATGATACATCTTTAACATTACTTGATTGTCTGATTTTGATTATTCAAATATTGCCATTTTGCCGAGGACAAATTCTTCTATTCATTTACTAATTGATTCGAATTTTTTTATTATCACTGAGATTGATATTATTGAATGGGTCCTTCAATTGTTGAGGAGTAATTTCTCTGGATGATTAGTAACTTGACTCTATGGATGGTTTAGAGTCAGATTCGTCTTTGTTCTCCAAAAGGAGAAGCATTTCTTGGATAAATTCTTTTTCCAATTTGGATTTAAGCTTGATGGCCTTTGATTTATCCTTTGAAGAGGTTCCAGACTCAGGTTTTGATTTGGGTTTAGAGGAGCTCAAACTTGATAAGTTTATTTGTGGAGCTAGGTTGATGGCTCATTAATTTTTAATGGAGTTTGGGTGAACACTAGCAAAATAATTAATGGATGCAATAATTTTCTGGGTATTCAATTTATCCTACCACTTGACATTGTATTCTTTGGTGAGAACTCCATTTTTAACCAAGTATTGCCATTTCAAAATCCAAAGTATTTTGTATTTGTTTGAAAATCAAGGGTGAAAGGAGACTTCAATTGGTGAGGGCTTGTAAACCTTTAAAAATAAATTGGAACATTGTTGTAAATCAATTGAAAAAAGTTCTAAGGTAAGACCATGACCGAACCACCATTTTGAGAACCGATTTAGAAAATTAATTTTGAAATTATTATCAAAATTTAAAAATCAAAAGTGAGAAAAGTTACTACTTTGATGTAAGAAAATCTCGTGCCATGCATCAATATAGCCAAATAATAATTATTTTTATTTAATAGTATTTTAAAACTTGAAGAATGGATTTTCCAAACTTTTATGATCCAGAGGATAGAAAAAGAATAGTAAATGATTAAATCTTCAGAATTTTTGGTTGAGCAAATTTTTATGGATTTTGTTATGAGGATATCTCTATAGAAACTGATATTTTTGTTACTGTGTCTAGGGATATAATGAAATTTGGGAATGAAATGGGCTTTAGCAATTTGTGATGGATCCTTCATATGAGCAAATGAAAGGCTTAATATGAAAAAGATTATGATAAATTGGTTGGTTAAGTGATTGAGTATTTGAGAAGGGGTCAAATTGTTTGACCGTGGTTAATTGGTAATTGGATCTGATGGACTCAAGTATTGTTGATTGGGTCTGGTTATGAGTAAAAGACTCATCTTTGATTTGGTCCTTAAGGGCCAATTGTTGAGTCAAAGACTCTTCTATCATTTAACCATTCTTCACATGATTTCTTAAAGTGTTATTGATTTTTTAAGGATCCCACAACATGCCTATGACATTTTTGAAATCCAAAGAAAGTTCATTTTAGTACAAAAAATTCTTTGATTGTTGAGAATTCAAATTTAAAAATTTCTTGTCCTAAAAAGTTTACCGTTGAAATTTTTCCGTTATCATAACATATTTCATTATCCTTGTAAAAATCTATTTTTCCATTTTCTCATACCATTGAATTAAGGATGTACTGAAATCATGCCTTAATGCAACTTCTTCTAAAAAATTTTCTAATTCGTTAATCCAATCATTTTTTAGATATTCAAATCTATCATGGCCATAATTAATGAATGAGAGTTTTGAACAAAAAACAGTTGTCCTGCCGTTGAGATTTTTTATTTTAAAAGGATTTTGATTGAGTATTCTAGACTTTACCTTTCTGTATTATAGTAGGCCAAGTTTGTTAAATTGCCCCATTGCAGAATCTTGGTATAATTTCCTAGTAAAACTTTGTTTAGAAGGAATCTCGAAATATGTTTTGAAGATTCATAATTAAATAAGAAATTTTTTATTTAATAAGGAAAATTGTATAATTTGATTAGTTGCCTTAATAAATAAATTTCAAATTCTGAAAATCTAATTTTGGATTGAAATAATTTGATTCTTTTTGCAAAGATAACTAAAATATTTTGTTTTATTATCTAGGCAAATAATTCAAAATATTTTTAGTATTGTTTGTCATATTTAAAGAAATATTATCATGTAAACAATCAAGAAATTCAACCACAGTTAATTAAGAATTAATTATCGATGCAAAGATAACTAAATTTTTTTTAGTATTGTTTGTTTACTAAGAATGCAATTAATTAAGAATTGATTAAAGAATTCAATCATTATATTCTGAAATTTACTTGAAGCAAATCTAAGATCAAATGACATTATTTTTCATTTATAATGATAGCACATAATTTTTGTATTTATCAACCTTATTTATCTAAATTTGCCAAAATTCAGTTTTTGTGTCAAACTCAAAGAACACAACAACATCTCTAAATTTGTTGATTAAGTCCCCTTTATTTCGTATTGGATATTTTATCCATTCTAAAATCTCTTTGAGGGGCTTACAATTAATTACTAAGCAAGGATCTCCTTGTTCAAATTTGACTTTGAAGAGCAGAATTTTGAGGTTGTTCTTCAATTCTTCCAAATTTTATTTTTCCTTGTAAAAACCACAATTATTTTTCTTTACAAGAAATTAAATTGATGGATTTGAAAACAAGATTTTATTTTAATGTTTTTAATTTTTCATTGTGAGAAAAAGAAAGAAATTCGAACTTAACAAGTACATCTATGAGATAAGTAATTATCACATCATGCTCTGTTGTAATTGGATACAGCAGAGAAATAAATGGTAAACCCAAAATTATTTTATCCGTCATATTTTACCTCAAGACAAATGATGTTTTGAAAGATACATTGTCTTGGCAAATATGAACCTTGGGGATTTCATAATTAATATGCATCCGAGCATCATTTACAGAAGATAAATATTCTCTCGACTTCTTAAAGTACTTGATAGGAACGAGTCTTTCTTGCATACAATTTAAATCTGCTGCTGAATTAACAAGAGTCATTGTGGTGAAATCAAAATCTTGGATCATAATTCTGACCATTATGTGCCATTTGTTAATTTTGATATGATTGAGGATTTGGATGAAGTTATTATCATTTTGGTTATTGATACTAGGTTCTTTGACCTCATTATCAGAAATTGAAAATTTACTATGTTCTCTTAGTTCACTAGATTCATGATTTTTAATTAAACTCTCTATTTTCAAAAGGTTTAAATATTCTTTTAATTCTGTGTTTGAATTTTTTTAATTTTTTTATTTCAATTTTAATATTTTTAATTTCTTTCTAAAGTTCTGGCAGAGTAACTTTTTCTTCCTTTCTTTTAACCTTCTTGAAATTTTCAAGAGTTTACGAAAGGCTTGTGGTATTGTTATTATTAGACTTAGTATTTTTTTCTTTAGAATTACTTTCCTAAGTCTTTGTAAGTATTCTTGTTTTAATTCTAGATTCTCCATTTTGGTAAGTAAATCTAACAAGAGGTTTTCTTGTTCTTCATTTTTATTTAAACATTTACTTTTTGACAACAACTATCTCTACACCCAATAGAGATGTTAGGAGAATCTCTATCAGAACTCAAAGAGTTAGATTCTGAGAATTCAGAGTATTCGGATTCTCCTAAATCATCACTATCACTCATAATATTTTATTGACTATATAATTTTAAACAATTCTTGTTTATCTTCATAAGAGATTTTTAATTGATTAATTTTATTTTTGACTTGACAAGTATTTGCAAAATGATCATTCTGGCCATATTTAAAACACTTAAATTTATGAATAAATCTTTTATTGAATTTTTTCCTAGAATAATTTTTATTCTTAGAAAAACGTTTGTCAAAATTTTTATTCTTAGAGAAGTATTGGTTAAAAGTCTCCCATGAGTGTTATGATTCCTTCTAGGACTTAATGAAACTTTTTCCCATTTCTCTGCAAAGGAGCAGTAATGGATAAACCATACTGCTCACAAAAATTACCTAATTATATTTTTTAATTATATTTTATATTTTAATTTGTTTATTGATTTTTTTGTCAATACACATTTTTAGACTTTTCTTATGTATTATTGTACCTTAAGTGAGACTATTATAGTCTATATTACCTAGGTTATTACTAAGAACTGTACTAACTTTGTTTGTGAACAAATTGGATAATTTTTATTGAATTTTTCTTTCAAAAAGGATTGATTACTATCATCCTTTGTCATTACTCTAGATAAAAATATATTTTTATACTAGTAGAAATTACTTAGGGTTGGACACCTAAGATTAGTGAATTGATGATGGATACACGAAGTAATATTACTTGGCATTCCAATGAAGTGTTTAATTATTATGTAGAGAAGTGTATTAATAGTATCAGGCATTGTTTTTTGATTTTCTCTAATAATTGGGGTTCCTTCAGCATCAATCTTCACTGCTGAAATGATGGCATTTGTAGATTCTTTTGTGAGATATTTTTTCCACTAGGAATGAAGTATTCATGTAAATCCTGTGACTAAAAGATTGATACCTCAATGTGAGGCAAACTGTGTGTGGTGATGTAGCTGTTAGCTACCATCGCCATATGCTGTAATTTATTGAGAACTTTATGCTCAGAAAGTCCATCAATATTCCATTTGCATAATTTCTCTACATACACATAAAATTGATTAACTAAAAAATATTCAAAAATTTGAATATCAAGAGGAATAAGCTTTTTAGGCCATTTCTTTTCTAATTTATTAATTTATGAATTTCTAAGTGATTCTTTAATATTATTAATGTTTAAAGATTCACTTATCATGGATGATTCGTAGGTGAATTCTGACATAGGATTTTCTGAATCTGAATTATTATGTTGATTAATTACCTTCAATTCTTGAGGTATATTATCAATAATCTTTTCAGATTTAATTTCAGATGATTCTAAATTTTTAAATGATTCTTCAATATTATTAATGTTTGAAGATTCACTTACTGTGGACGACTAATAGGTGGACTCTGACCTAACGCTTTCCGAATCTAAACTATTGTCTAGATTGATTACTTTTAATTCCTGAAGCATTTCATTAACCTGTTTATTAAATGGAACAATATTCAGAGTGGTTTTGTCTGAAAGATTTATTAAAGATTTTTCTTCCAGAGATTCATTAGATTTAAGTTCATGAAGATCATCAATATTATTCTCAATTTTGTCTAATTATTTTTCTATTGTAATTAGACTTTGATTGGTGTAATTGAGTTGTTCAACTACTTTTTTAGATGCGTTCTCACCACAACGTATACCAATGGTAGGTTGGAGACCTCTCTCTCTCACCCTCTCTCTCTCTCTCTCTCTCTCTCTCTCTCTCTCTCTCTTTATATATATATATATATATCCCCCCTCTCGCTCACACAAGCTCTCTCTCTCTCTCGCATCTTTGGTATCAAAGCCAAACTTGGTGGGGATAATTACTATTTCTACTTCAATTTGTGCATAATTAAACTGTTCACCGCCTATTATGGCTGGTTATTGTTATTATTTTTGCTTAATTACTTACATGAATAATTACTTATATATAATCTCACTCTCCACCCAAGTGGCTGGTTATTCTTACAATTGATTATTTCTCTATATTATTTGTTTATCTAATCTGTGAATCTGCTTTATTAGAGGCTGATGTATTAACTTTTATTTGGTTAGCTTCAAGTATCTCAGTAAGACCTCTTATAGACATAAAATCATGAGGTAGGGTGGTTATAGGGGCAAGTTGCAGAAGATCAACCCTAATAGAAGGTTGTAGAAGTCACCACAACAGATTAGTAATCAAAATACAATATGAAATTTTCAATCAGAAGAATAATTTAGTTAGTTGAGCCATGAGTAGATTATTTAGGTAATTCTTATAGTAGCAATAGGTCTACAATAACTTCAATACCTGACATAATAAATGAGGAATACTTTGAATTAACAGATGATCAAGTATATCATAGGGTATGGAATATATCTAAAATCTCTAATAAAAATATTTACAAATCAACATGGTTTGTTGCTTCCTTCAAGTCTCAGCATCATGTAAAAATAATTGAAAAATTATATGCTCTTGGGAAAGAGCATGAAACTTGTCGATCACTTTCTCCCGATGCAATAAAGCGTATCATTCAAGAAGGATGTAATTTCCTTCATTTTAGTTAAGTCCAGATTGGAGTTAAGCCACTCATAAAAAGAGGCCTATATACATTTATCTTATTAGCCTTGCGAGATGCAAGATTTATAAATTTTAATGATAATATTTTAAGATTAATTGAATCGTCACTCTGTAGTGGTCCAATCCATTTTGATTGTTTCCCTGATCTGTCTGTTAGTATAGCAGATCCCCATATTTTAAAATCATTAACTATAAATTTTAAAACTAGTGGTTATCAAGTTCTAGAAGACACCCAACTTTTAGTTTTAATCTTTAGAATTCATTATAAAGTTATCAAAACAAATATGAATTTTCAAGTTATTAATAGGAGTCCAAAGAATCAAACCTTATTGATGCAATCTAGCAAAAGTAATGCCAATATTAGAGTTCTTAAAATAATTAGGTGGTCTGATATTACTTTTCCTTCAAATTAGCTTTTAACTAATGGGAGTCAACCCACTCCAATTTAAAGGCCAATTAAAGATGTATATTACATTCAGCAGTACATGAATGGTACTGTTAAAATTAACTTTCAATCTTCTTCTAGTTTTAGTCTACAAATTAGGGAGTATAACTAGTCTAGTACCCCTAGGATTATTTGCACTAGAAAGCCTCACTAGCTATTCAGTCTTTTCTCCAACATTAATAAGACAATCAGTACATTAGGAAAGAAGAGGAAAAAAAGGGAACGGAGAGGAGACAACCAGGCTGCTTACTCAATTAAGCAAAGCTGTTTGATTGATAGAGCTTACTCCAAATGAGTATATATATATATATATATATATAAGACTGGGCAGAGTAGACACTAGGCAGACTGAGAAAGGGGGAGTAGACGAAAGAGTAGACATGTTTATTTATTTTTTAATGTTTAGGATGGAGAAGAAGGCCGATACCTCTTGGGATGTAAGACTGGGCAGAGTAGACGGAGAAAATGGACGAAAGAGTAGACAGAGAGGGGAGAGTGGATCGAGTCTATTTACGTGTTCTTTTTCATATATTAACGAGAATTGCAATAAATCTTTGCTTTAGGATCACCTCGCGATGATGCATTTAATATCTTTTTCCATTTTTGATGTTTCTTAGTGGCAAATTGGGAGGATGAACTCTGCTATTGCTACACAATCATGCAAAAATGGCTGAAAATGTTATTGCTACACAATTATTTGAAAAAACGGCCAAAAATAATTGTGGTGAATAATTAATTTACGAAAATTACACATTAATAAATAAATGATTTATCATATTTCGGCCATTTCTATAATTAAAATTTTTTACAGACATTTTTGCAATTTGAGATAAGAAAATAGCTATTTTTACGTTCTCCCAACTTTTATACTTTTACAAATAAGCCCACATTACATGATATCTATTAAGTTTAGCATATCTAGGTACACCATTCACCATCTTCCAATGATTTCTTGACGTAGTAAAATTGAAGTGAGTTTCAATTAAACTAAATTTTGGTCAAGCTTTGCATGTTGTTGACATGGCTTCAGTTTTGAGTAAACGTTCACTCAGTTTTGTTTTTGTAGAATTTTGTATTAAATGATTTTAATTGGTTGAGATGTTTTAAACAAAAATGTTTTCTTTTTGTAAAACGTAATTATAAAAGTTTTAACATCTAACCTACAGAAAAATAACCAGACTGAAAGAAACAAAAGCAATGATTTATTAAAAAAACCAAATACATAAATAACGAAAAAATTTCAGAAAAAAGAGAGATTTATTTTACTGTATTAAAATTGTTCCCGCGAAATTATCTGTCCGAGGACAAGATGTGAATTACTTGTCCGAGAACAAGATGAGTTGACACAGTTGGTTAAGTCTCTACACCTATACCTTATAGATCGTGGGTTTAAGTCATATATCTCATTCTCCTTAAAATATGTAATGTAAAAATTTAGAGACTTATGTAATTTTAGGGAAATTTTACAGAAAGTTTCACATTGTGATTCTTTCTGTTTCTACTTTGGTTGTAACTTGCTGGGCGAATACTAGATTGTGTTTGTAGGCCACATTTGGAGAGTCATTATACGTCTTCTTCCGCTGCATTCTGAAATTTGCAGAGTAATTCCAACTTTGGTTGTAAATTGTTGGGCGAGTAATAGAGAACATTTAACTATTGGGTCTGGAGTTCTATTTTATTATGAACCTTAAGAGTACTTAAGCTATTTATTTGAGCCTCTGGTGTTATTAGTTAAGTTATTATAAATCATCTTGGATAATTTTGGATGTATATCCAGACAAAATTAGTGTTGATCGATATGGTTATGTGTTAAATTGCTTAGTTAGGGTGTAATTTAAATTAAATTATGGTTTAAGTAAATATAGGGGTAATTTAGATATTTCAATGTCTATTTAATTGTTGTTAAAAAATTTTGTTAAAAATTAGATCTATTTATTATAGAATGTAAAGTACATGAGAGGTCTGTGTAATTATCGAGTATAGATGAGATGTCAGTCTAATTTAGTCAAACCACAGAGGGTGTTGGTGTAGTTTTCTCAGTGTAATTTTGACTAAATTACACAGACACCCCCTTCATATTTAATAATTACACAGACCTCCCCTCCGTTAACTTTCCGTTCATTTCCGTTAATTTTTTATTTTTTATTTTAACAAAAAAGTAATTCTCATTAGGAATTTCATGCAATACAAAAGGGATAATCCAATATGGGGGATTGCCCAAAGTAAAACAATATACAAGGCAGCATGTGAAGCAATCTCTCGGACTGCTAAACTAATGTTATGGTTAACAAAGTAACATTTAAAATCAGTGAAGTTAACCAATTTCCTGTACAGAGAGATACATACACTATCAGCTCTGTTAACATTCTCAAAATAACTCCAAAAATCAAAACAAGCAGATTCAATTTCTATATTAAACTAAAAATTAGATAAGCAATGGTTAAGATTTTCCAGAAGAGCCATAGCGAGAGAAGAAGATGAAGTTTCAGAAGCTGCCGAAATCCATCCGCCTCCAAGATACTCCCATGAAGATCCTCTACAAATCCATCCACTCGCAATCTGAAGGGAGGGAAGTAACCCGGTAACATCAAGATTAGTTTTGACAAAATTGGCAGGAGGAGGCTTCCTAACTTCCCATTCAAATCTTTTTAAAATGGTTGGCTTTTTATAAACCACTTGGTTGTTGGGAAACCTGGGAGGAATCTAGACTGGCTCATTAAAGCTCGGGCCGACCTGACCCGTGTATGAACAGTGTCGGATCGGTTCAGGCCCCACGTTTGTGTCACATGGTCCGAACTGGACTGACCCGGATACATAGCCCGACCCGTCTAACCCGCAAGCTCGCCTTGTGGGTATGTATTTTTTTTATCTAAAATAATATTCTTTTATATGTATTGAAAATTGAATCCCTGACCTTTTCTTTATTAATAGACACTTTACCACTAGGCCAAGACTATTTTTGTGTAATTATTGTTTGTGTTATATTTTTTATTGTCTTTCAATACATTTTATCAAATACTTTATTAAATATATTTTTAAGATAAATGTATTTAGTTAAATAAATAGATAATATTTCAAACTAAGAAAGCTACAGTTGGATGTAGAAACTAGGTGGAACTTTACATATTTAATGTTAATGACAACAAAATCTTATTGGAGTGTAATTTATTATTATGTAAAAGAAAAAAAGGTAAAACTATTGTAAAAAGTATTAGTTATGAAATAGCTTATTATTTTCTTGAGTTTTTGAAACTTTTTTATGTTTCAACTAATATTTGTTCTGGTATTTACTATGCAACTTCACATCTTGTTCTTAGACAGTTTTTAGAAATTACTAGCATTTTTGCAAGTTATAAGACAAATGAATCTTTTAAACCTATTGATGAAAAAATGGAAGAAATTTTTTAAAAATATTGGCAGAATATTTTTAGGATTTTTTGTTTTGCTATTGCTATGGATCCTAGGACAAAATTGGTTGGATTTGAAATTTTTATTGATTTAATTTCTGAAAATTTAAGACTTTCCTCCATTGTAGATATTAAAGAACTAACATCAGAATTAAATTCATTTTATTCAACATATGAATCAAAATATAAAAATGATGATTATAATATTAATGATGGTAGTAGTTCATCTACACAAGTAAGTAGTTCTATGAATATTTTTCAACAAAGATTGAAATTTAAAATGAACAACATTATTTCTACTCCTCATAAATCAGAACTTTATAAATTTTTTGAAACAAAATATGGAATTAAAAAAAATGATGAGTTAAATATTTTACAATGGTGGAAAGCAAATTCAACGAGTTATCCAATTCTTTCTATTATGACGCGTGATCTACTAATCCCTTTCGTCTCTACAGCAGCATTGAAGTCTGTTTTTAGTGCATGTGGACGTGTAATTGAAGAAAAAAGTAGATTAGCTCATGATATTGTTGAAACCCTCATCTGTGTTAAGGATTGAAGTGATGCCATAAAAAAAGACAACAACTACTGGACGACACCATTCAAGATTTTCAAGATTTAGATGTTAATGAAAATGAAGTATAAATGATTCATATTTTTAAAGTCTTGTATGAGTTAGTTCTTATGGCTAGTACTCGTTTTCCTTTTCTGGGTTTTCCTCAATGGAGTTTGTTTTTTCAGAAAAGGTTTTAACGAGACTAGCTCGAGGGGGAGTTAATTTTTGAGATGGTTGCAAGTGATTGATAAATAGGTAGGTGCCAACCTAGTTGAGGTATGCCTAATTTATAATGATGTAACTTTCAAATTCAATAAATAAAAAATAATAAATTTATGATACTTTATCATAACTTTTTATTTAAATGAATACTTTATTGAGATTTACTTAATTTATAGTGATGCAACTATTTAATTCAATGAATAAAATAATTATTTTACTTAATATGACAAGTTTTTCTATCGAGATTCTAAAGTAAAAAAATGAAAATAATTAAAAAAAATAACATGACTTCTATATAACTAGTGGTAATCTCTATATTTCATCTATTTATTATTAAAGTTCCACTCTCTCCATCTATATTTTTTAGGATTAAATAACATTAAAGGGAGGGAAAACGGGCCGGTCGGCGGTTTTGCATTCTCTGGTCCAATTGCGGTTTTTGTTTCTGTATTCCTGATTTATCCATTAGGTCAGTCTGGTTGGTTCTTTGCGCCTAGTTTTGGTGTAGCAGCTATATTTCGATTCATCCTCTTTTTCCAAGGGTTTCATAATTGGACATTGAACCCATTTCATATGATGGGAGTTGCCGGTGTATTGGGCGCTGCTCTTCTATGCGCTATTCATGGTGCTACCGTAGAAAATACCTTATTTGAAGATGGTGATGGTGCAAATACATTCCGTGCTTTTAACCCAACTCAAGCTGAAGAAACTTATTCAATGGTCACCGCTAACCGCTTTTGGTCCCAAATCTTTGGGGTTGCTTTTTCCAATAAACGTTGGTTACATTTCNATTAGCTAAAACTTATTTGTTCTTGTTCATTTCTATAACAACAAGATGGACTTTACCCAGACTAAGAATGTTGGGCCACTCTAAATTCCCGACAGGCTGGCTCGAACTCGGCCCACAAACCGCCTAAAAAGCCGACCGGCCCATGAACCGGTCGGGCCGCGATTTTTCCGGACCGGCCCGGTTGCCACCCCTAATCCTGAAGCTCGCGACTTACTGCCGGGGGAGTGAAGTCGATTCAGAGCCCCGCCACCACCCCACCCACGGGCCATGAGCTCTCCGTCAACGGGGTCTTCTTCTTCGCAACCCCCACGGGCCTCGAGCTCTCCGTCGACGGTCTTCTTCTTCGACGGCCAGCCTTCTTCTTCGATGGCTAAGGTGAGTTATGACTTCAAGTAGGAAACTTCTTGATACATATCATTTTCTATTTTTATCGTACACTTAATCGGGTTTTGCGGGTTGTTAAAGGTATAGATTAGCTGACTGATTGAACATCTAGAGTTTAATAGAAAATTTAGAGTTTTAGCTGACTGGTTGTTACGGGTCCTCTTCTTCCCCTCTATTCTGAAATTTTACAGAAAGTTCTTTATGTAAATTTAGGGTCTTATGTAATTTTAGGGAAATTTTACAGAAAGTTCCGCATTGTGATTCTTTCTGTTTCTACTTCGGTTGTAAATTGCTGGGCGAAAACGAGATTGTGTTTGTAGGCCACATTTGGAGAGTCATTATACGTCTTCTTCTTCCGCTGCATTCTGAAATTTGCAGAGCAATTTCATCTTTGGTTGTAAATTGCTGGGCGAGTAATAGAGAACATTTAACTAATGGGTCTGGAGTTCTATTTTATTATGAACCTTAAGAGTACTTAAGCTATTTATTTGAGCCTCTGGTGTTATTAGTTAAGTTATTATAAATAATCTTGGATAATTTTGGATGTATATCCAGACAAAATTAGTGTTGATCGATATGGTCATGTGTTAAATTGCTTAGTTAGGGTGTAATTTAAATTAAATTGTGGTTTTAAGTACGTATAGAGTATTTTGGACATTTCAATGGTGTTAAAAAATTCTGTTAAAAATTAGATCTATTTGTTATATAATGTAAAATATATGAAAGGGAGGGTGTCAATGTGATTTAGTTAAACCACAGGAGATGCTGGTCTAATTTTACAAAAAATTACCTGTCCGAGACCGAGAGATGAAATTACCTCCAGTCCGATCCGATATTGAGAGAGAGACGATGTCGTCTCTGGTACTGCTAAATTTGAATCTCTGCATCGTTCTATTTCTTTTTTTATATTTCTTATTGATGGGTTCGTAGTTGGATGAGGCAGAAAGTTGAATCGACTTGATATAAGAGAGGCAAAACGAGGAAATAGAAGAAGAAAATGTAGTGAACAGTTGCTATTCCATTTTCATGATATATTTCTCTCTTTCTTCATTTATATCCCACTCTTATTTTTAAGCTCGAAAAGAACTGGAAAATGTTGATTTTCTTTCCAATTTCGTTCGTGGTTGATATGATCATTTATGATATTCTAGAATCTTTGTGCTTTACTCTTAGAACATGAAAATTTTTTTTTATCGATTTTCATTTTGCGTCTTTGTTTTTCTAATCAATTGTAGATGGGAGGGGCCATTGATATGTTAGCTTGGGATGGAACTGTTTCAGCAAGTGATTTTTTTTATGCTGCTTGCGCTTTTATTCAGAGATGGGAAAGGAATAACTTGGTTCTTCCTCCGTGGTCATGGATTCCTAGTCCTAAACAACCTTTCATGCCTTCTAATGTCGAAGGATACTTATCATTGGAGAACATATGCCTTCTCAGGCCTAATGAGGTTCGCTTAGTGATTTTTATTGAAATCCACTCTTTAGCAACATGGTTATCTTAATTTCTTTTCTATAACGTCTTGTACAGGAAGAACATGATAGACAATATTGCCTCACAAAAGAAGACACTAGTTGCTCAAAAAGTGAGGAACCTCAAGATACTGCTGCGTTAGTACGTAATTTAATTGATTTACTTGTTTAGCCTTGATGATTTCCTCTATAATCACTATCTAAGTATGTACCTAATGATTTTTGGTCGTTGATTCGTTTATTAACCACATTCTTTTGTCTTTTTGAAGGCTCAAAGCGATAATCAAAACAAACATTTATTTGATTTCCACATAGTGTACAGTGCATCGTATAAGGTTCCAGTTCTTTACTTCCGTGCTTACTACAGTGGTACGTACATTTTTGTGTGGTCATTTCATCCTAAATCTTGAGTTTGTGTGGTCATTTCGTCCTAAATCTTGAGTTTGGTTAATTTAAGAAGTATTGACACAGACTCGACACAACACGGATATGCTGACATAGTGACACATCTGATTTATAATTTAAGATACAGATACACCTAGGACCTCTTTAATAACAAAATTCATTTCTTTAGTATATAAATCACGTATTCTATATACTTATTATATGCATGACTAGTTACGCCAATCATTTTTTGTGTCAATAATGCTTGGGAGAGTAAGCGTGAGATAGACTATGATAATCGGGGGAATGAATGAGGAAGAGAATCTACTATGAGCAAGTGAGAGGGTGGGAGTATCTGATGACCATTCTTTTTATGTTTTCTTTGCAGTTACTTTTCTTTTTAATTTTTACTTTAGCCTAAAAGTATTCCAGTAGTTGTTTTGAACCCCATTTTTGTATTAATATTTTCTACAAGAGGATCACAACTTAACCTGAGCATATCCTGGTGTGTGCTGCGCATGTTATAGGCCTATCCTGTTTGACCTGCATTAGAGCATGTTTGTGTAGGACACTTCCATTATGAAGTATTCAAGTGTCTGTGCTTCATAGTTTTTTCCTTTGAGTTTTATAATCATATGCTGCAGAATATGTATCGGATCTTTGAGAATTATCTTTATGTGTTTTGCAATATTAGCATTAAAGTTTTCTTTCTTAAGTGGACATGCTCAAGCAAAACCCTTATCAGTCACATAAATTGTTTTCCTTATGGGTATCCTAATTACATGTTTCTTTACCGAATTTACATCAGGAAAGTTTTCTTTTGACGTTTTCTTGTGTTTCCCTGCCAAATGATAACACCTAATCTAGAACGTTTTGATAACAAAACTGGTACATTTGATTTTTAGATCCTGTGTTTGAATCATAAGGTCTTTCTTTCTAGCCAGTTTTTTTGCCAAAGGTCAATCTCTATCTGCTTGAGGGACTCTTTTTCTATCGTTGGTTGTTGACACGGACTGGAACAGTCCGTAGGGTAGAGAAGCAAATGTGTACTGATAAGGTCTGAACCTTGGATTTTGCCCAAATTTTAACCATACAAACTCCCGGCTAATTATACCACTTAGAATAACTGTTGTTTGCAATAATTGTTCTTTTCTTAATGGATTATAACCTTAATATCTCAACTTAAGTGTACTAATAATCTTCACAATGCATACAGATGGACAGCCTTTGTCTATTGATGAAATTCTGAAGGTCCTTCCTTCTGACTCTAGAAAGATGTCGTTGGATTCAAAATGGATGTTTATCACTCAGGAGGTATGCCGCACCCCCCCCCCC